>PISX010010541.1:0-69824 GCA_004024625.1 Mellivora capensis
TCATCCTTCTTTCAGAATGTGTGATGCCTCTCCTGCATCTTCTGACTGGAGAAATTAAAATTCCTTCTGTCAGGAAAATGAAAAAAACTCAGCTCAAGGGCCTGATTTCTAAAAGGATACTGCAGTAACTAGAATTATGGTTTCTTTTGAGGGATAAAAGAAATTCAAAATTTTATTTACTGCACTTTTTAGAAAGTTCCACAGCGAATGGAGAGGATTTTGAAAACATCTGTTTACCAGTTTCCTACTGGTAACAGAACCTCAGCAGCAATAACGAAATCACCTTCATACTCTTGTCTGTGAAGCCATTAAGCCTAGAAACATGCTGTTCTTTGGCAATACAGAAATCAAAGTGGTAGCACAGCAGAGCAGATCTGTGTTAAAGAACAAAAATCCACAGGCTGCTTCAAATATCAACAAGGAACCCTGAAATTTTCTATCAATTTCTTTCCATGGCCTTGTGACATTTTCAACTTAAAACTATAATATTGCTTAACATCAAGGCACTTTGAGAGAGCTTCAGTTGGAAAAGGTAATTTTTGAGTGAGATTCAGCAGAAAAAGGTAATTTTTCAGAGAGTTCACTGGAAAAAGGTAATTTTCAGAACCAATTGCTGCCTTCTTTTTGCTGTTATTTTGTCTCTTTTCTAAGTAGCCCTAATGTCATTCATGGGCACTCTATGTCAATACATCCATACTGGCTAAGTCGTTTGTGCAAAGTAAGTTTATAGAAACTGTAGCTTTAGGCTATGTTATTCCAGGGCTGTGAAGATCAAACAATGCAATTTCACTTGGAAGTTTCATCAATTTTGCATCAATGTTGATGCTCGAGCTGGAGGCCTGCACCCAGAATCATAATTTCAGCCACAAAAAAATTTTGTTTTGGATGGAGAATCTAATTTCACATGATGATCATTGTTTGGTAAGGCCGTGGCTCAGTAAGGCAGCTCTGTAAACCCCTGTTGCTGACCTGCTATTTTGATGGGCAAGCCATGGAGGGGCTTAAGAGCTGATCTAGGCTGGATCAATTTATACTGTTTTGAGATACTAAAGGAAAAATAACTAGTCTTAGAATGCATGTTATTATATGTTATTTGTATAAGTGGGTGAGCAAGTATTCTAGAAAGCTGCGACCTTTCATCTATTCATTTTTGGAGAGCTTCAATCTTTAGAAAGGAAATGATGCAATTCAGCTGTAATGGTTTGAAATGAAGACTGAAATTATCGGGCTTCTCATACATTTCTCCTTTGATTATATCATCATAGAGAAAATGAAAAAACTCTTTTAGTGCAAGATGTGAAAGTTGAGGGGCATAAAAAGGAAAATTTTAAAGCCTTTTTTTTTCTTTTTTTTACTGAAGTAAAATAGCAAGCATTAACAGGATGGCATTTTATTCTATCCTTTATATGTATTTGATTTCAAGTGAATATCAGTGGATTTCCTTTCATTAGTCTCTTTGTTTTGTAATTCAGCCTTTGTATAGGAAATTGAACCACACAGAAGTTGATGCTCAGCGGTTCTATAAACATGGAGGTAACACAGTTGGGATACTTTGAACTCTTCATGTATACCCAGTACTGAACACAACTGTTCTTTCTCCTTAAAGAACTTCACTCTCTGGCCCCTGCCCTCCAGTAGCACTGTGGATTGAATACATTAAAATGATGATGACATTTCAACTTAAAACAACTATCTTTTTATTATAAGAAAAAAATATGTATTTATGAAAACTTAACTCTCTTTAACTTGGTCTTTTATTTACGCCCACTGAGAGAACTGGTCACATTTGAGGCACTTAACTTCGTTGCTTTTCATCTAAGTAAGACATTTTTCTAAGTAGTTGTCTATAATAGTTATATATATACACATATATATATCTCTATACACACACACATACTTACATACACACACACACATATATATATGTATGTGATTTTCTTTTTTTTTTTTAAGATTTTATTTATTTATTTGACAGACAGAGATCACGAGTAGGCAGAGAGGCAGGCAGAGAGAGGGAGGGGGAAGCAGGCTCCTTGCTGAGCAGAGAGCCCGATGCGGGGCTCGATCCCAGGACCCTGGGATCATGACCTGAGCCAAAGGCAGAGACTTTAACCCACTGAGCCACCCAGGCGCCCCTGTATGTGATTTTCTATTTTAAAGGATTTGTTTTGAGAGCAGCTTTAGGTTCATAGCAAATTTGAGAGGAGGGTAGAGATTGTCCGTACACTCCCTGTCCCCACGCATGCATAGACACCCCCCACCCCCACTGTCAGCATCCATCGGCAATGTGGTGCATTCATTATAGTAGAGGAGCCTACATCGACACGTCATTATCACCCAGAGTCCACAGTGTACGTTAGGGCTCACTCTTGGTGATGTACAGGCTATGGGTTTTGACAAATGGATAATGACATACACCGCCATTGTAGTATCATACAGAGTATTTCAACTGCCCTAAAAATCCTCTGTGCTCCACCAATTCATCTACCCCATCCAGCCACTGATATTTTTACTGTCTCCATAGTTTTACCTTTTCCAGAATAGCATATAGCTGGAATTATATAATATGTAACCTTTTCAGATTGGCTTCCTTCACTTAGTAATATGCACTTAAAATTTCTCCAGGTCTTTTCAAGGCTTGATAGCTTGTTTCTTTTTAGTACTGAATAATAATCCATTATTTGGACATACTGCAGCCTGTCCATTATCCTCTGTAAAACATATTGGTTGCATCCAAATTTTGGCAATGATAAGTAAAGCTGTAAACATTTGTGTGCAGGTTTTTTATGTGGACGCAAGTTTTTAACGCCTTTAGGTAAATACCAAAGAGCTTCATTGTTGGAGTTGTATGGTAAGAGTATGTTTAGTTTCATTAAAAAAAAAAAAAAAAGCCAACCTCTCTTCTGCAGTTGGCTGGACTATTATGCATTCCTACCAGCAAAGTATGGCAGTTCCTTTTGCTCCACATTTTTGTAGGTGGATAGATAGTGGTATCGCATCATTAAACATTTCATCCCCCCAGAACCTGGGTTCTTACATCTCTGTTTTAGGAATTCCTGTTACAAATCTGATATCCTAGCAGATACTCTGTGAGAATTGGATTGGGGAGGTGGGGTGGCCCTTGGCAGGCATCAGAGGATTGAGGAAAGGGGGAGGCCCTTGATAAGTATCAGAGATGAGGAGGATAGGAGCCAGAATACTGGAGGCTCAGTTTCCATCAGGGAATCTATAGATGATAAAACAGTGGGAAAACCTTATGCCCTTGAATGGTTGAAATTACACCTTACCTTGGGCTGTTACCATCAGTCTTTGGGTTAATAGCTGAATGCACTGAACGGTTATGTAACAGAGGTATGCAGTTATATTTTTAAAGTTAAAATTGATAACCAGTTGTATTAGTAATAACTAAATGTGCACCACAATGAGCTGTTACAGAATTCAAAATTGATCACTTAAAAAAAAAATCCTTTCTAATCAGGACATATGCAGTATGTTTCCCAAACAATTTGCCTTTTCTCTTTTCAGTTATCTAACTTACTGACAGAGGCTTTATATCAGCTAGCACATAAATAATTTATTAAGTGGAGATTCTGTTTATTATGTTTTTGTTAGGCTGTAACATTTGTAATTATGAAGCTCTCTTGGAAGTTCAGACTAAGAGCCGGTGAAAAAGTCACACGCCATTTAAAATTTGTTGCTTTTTTCTCACTACAAATGTAAATGAACTTTATAAAAAATCTGCATTTTCAACACATTAAGCATATTTCCCTTATTAACCCCAGTAACTACTCTAGTTGTGTGTCTATTTTCGTAGACTCTGGATTAGCCTAAAAAATAGCATCATGGTCGGGAATGGCCAATGGCAGGGAAAAACCATCTGAAATGACCAAGAGGGGAGTAAAGACAGGAATTGGCAGAAGTGGGTACCAGCACCTCAAATATCCAGATCTTTTGGAAAGACAGAGTTAAGGGGCAACACGCAAGTACAGCACAGAAAGAAAGGGCCAGAGTTTTGGAGTCATTTAGAACAGTGTTTGAGTCCCAGCTCTGCTACTGACTGGTCATGTGATCTTTGCTGCCTGAATATCCTTTTTATTTTTTTATGTAGCTGGCTGTGTTGTACTTACTGTAAGTGGTTCTTGTGAGATTAAATGAGACGATATTTATGTGTTCAGTTGAGAGCCCTTTGGTGGCAAAAAAAATGGTACTTATCATTAAGGTGTGTGTCAATGTAAAAACAAAGCACAAGCAGATTAAAATGGAAAAATAGGATGTCAGAGTAGGCGTGATTGATTCTAACAGTATTCCATTGCATATTAGTGACAACACTTGCTACTCTAAACTTACTACCCATTTAAAATAATTTTTGGTGAAGATAAGGTGTGCTTGCTTTTAGTGTTTCACATCTCAGCTGTAGATGTGCCCTGATGAGCTTGGGACGTTAGACAGGGAAGGGCTTGCTTCACCCTCTGGGACAAGTACTCCATACTCTGTGAACTGAGGATGACCTATAATGACAAAGCAAGAGTTGCCCACATCCCCGTCTTTACATTCCAATGAATACTCCTTGGCACATAGTAGGGATTCCGTAAAGGTTCCATGAAATGATAAGTAATGGGATAGGATTATCGGATGTGACAACCATCTCATTAACTTCTCCACTCCCTGAAAGCATGGTATGAGACATCCGTATGTGAGATCACATACATGACAGATGTATGTGAGATCACCTCATCACAAATGTCTTTTAGTAGCTATTTATTCCCTATGCTCAATTATGCCTTGTAACTAAATGTGCTGCCATTGTTAAGAAATGTAAAAGGGGTTTATTTTCATTACAGATTTTAGGACTTTAAAATCTTATTATGGTTGGTTTTGCTGAAGCTACTTTTTCATGCTCTTTTTTTTTTTATTGGAAAGGGAGGGGGGTCAGCAAGAGAGGGTGAGAAAGAATCTCAAGCAGGCTTCACACCCAGTGCAGAGCCCAACGTGGGGCTCGATCTCACAACGCTAAGATCATGGCCTGAACCAGAATCAAGAGTTGGATGCTTAACCAACTGAGCTGGCCAGCTGCCCCTTGTGCTGATTTGTAAATAGAAGATTACAGGAAATATTTGTCTCCTAAAGCTGCTATGTCCCAGTCCCCATGAGACCTCTCAGGACTGATTCTGGACCGTTTCACATGTGCGATTGTAGATCCCACAATGTAGGTACAGTGGATATAAATAAATATAAAGCTTCCATATAAGATATGGAAATATGTGAACATATTTAAATATATAATGTCAATACATGGATGGAAATGAAGAGGGTTTTTTCCTTCTCCTCCTGTCAAAGCTCTGCTTCCTCCCTGTGGGTCAGACGTGTCTTTAAAATCCTAAATCAAATCCTGTCAGGCTGACATCTTAGGTGGGCTTTCCCACTTTCTCCTGTATTTTCTCTCAGACACATCCACTGAGTTCACCTGTAACAGCCCAAAAAAGTGATGTTGTTACTGATCCTACCCAGATGACTCAAAGCCTAAAGGGCCTGTTTACAAAGGGAAAGTGTAAAAGAAAGGCGTATTTTATAGAGAAATTTGAGTTTTATCCTGGCTCAGTTCTTTCCATATTGATGAATGAGAAAAATCAAGACCTTTCCTGTGACTGCGACTGTTAGGTAGGAAGATTTTTAGAATTCATCAAACATCTACCTTCCTGAATCTCTGGGTTTCTCTCCCAGTGCTGCATTCCTTTGTTTTTATAGGCAGTGTGCCATTTTTTGGTTGTTTTTTAATTGAGATTTGGAGAATTTTTTTCCCCAAAATGTACAGTAAAATATTAAACTTGGCTGCTGGCCCTAGGTTACTATTTGTAGTCAAGTTCAGATTCAGAAGAGACAGAACTGGGGATAATTTTGTTAAAGCAAAAAAACAAAAACAAAAAACCCTGTCCTTTTTCTTGGACTTACACTTTGGGGCTATGTGAGGGATGGGGTTTTATCAATTACACCTGAGTTAGCGGGAAAAAGGCTCTCTCCAACTATAGAATTCACCTCCTTCTTTTTCTGCTATTCAGTTTAGAGCCACAGGGACACCATCCATCAAAAGAACCTTTCCTGAAGAGGAGAATCTTGTTAAGGCTGGCTGTCAACTTGAGAAAACTAATCATGGTATTGCACAACAAAATGATTTTACACTGCTCTTCTCCTTCTTGTCTACTGAGCAGTCTATTAAGGAGAGAGGCCGACAGATGTTCAGCAACCAACTAAAAATAGATAACCTGCTTTAAATATCAAGTGTGTCTGCATGATGCTGGAGTGAAACAATGTGTCTCGCATGTGTACAGAATGGAATTCAGATAGGAAAGACCAGAGGCTGACTCAGATTGGGCTGCAGAGATGGAGACTGGTGGGCATTCCTTTGGCCAAATGATTTAATGACTTCTTTAAAATGCCTTTCTTTTCCATGGCCAGATGATGTCAAAATGTGTGTGCTACTGCTGATCTGTGTGTATATTATGTCCTGTGGTAACTCAACTTGGAGTCAGAAAGATCGATTAGTGGGTTTGAGTCTGAAAAATAGACTGAAGGCATTTTATTTTCTGCTTGCTGTGTTCTTTTTATCTTCTCTTCAATGTAGCTTTCCTTTCCTCCTTTATGCTCTGCTACTAGTGGAATGCTGATGACCCAATAGGACAATAACAACCAAGTTGCATTTAATGGTAATCTAGTGGCCACAGCTGCCCAGTTACCCACTGATACTGAACCTGGCCCCAGGAGCAAAGAGTTTCATTCTTGTTTACACCCGAGAGCAAATCCTGGAAACACTCATCCTTCATCCTTCAGTTTCTGGCTTACCTTTTCTTTCAAGTCTTCCCTACTGACCCCACGGTGTTCCTCCTCTCCCCTCAACAACTGTAGTGTGTGCTCTCTTTCTCTCCCTCCTCTCTGTGTATCTCTCTCCCTCTCTTCCCCCGCTACCTTCCTCCCTCCAGCAGGCATTTACCACTTAGTATTTTCTGTTGCTTCCTTAGTTAGTATTAAGTGCTGGCCCTGGCTTTCCCTGTTTGTGCTCAGTAAGTAAACACTTGGTGAGTAATCAGATTGCATGTCCCAGGCAGAGGGCCAAAGGGTAGATAGGCTTTGTAGTGTGGCAGTTTGTAACAGTTTGGAAGAGGACAGGACCACTTTAGGAAATCGCAAATTTTTTTACCAAGAAATGTTGTATAAACAGGCACAGAAACCGTGGCATACTCTTTCAGAGGCTTCCCTGATTCCCTCTGAAGGCCATCTAAAGGTTCTTAAGAATCTCACTATTAAAGGACCAGTTGTGTTTGACAGTCCTTCCAGGACTTTGGGGAGCAAGGTCAAGGCACTTACTGGTCTCTTTCCCCGCAGGCAGGAGACAGCCTGCTTAACTGATGATGTGCGTTTTCTCTGTGGCTCTGGGTTATGCCCTCACATCTGAACATGTATTTGTATCCATGAGGTTGAGAGGCCACAATACATAGTGGAAGGACCAACTGAGCTCCCACCAGTTGGATCTGAATTTGAATCTAGGTTCTGCCACTTACTGGCTGTGTGTCTGTAACCAAGCCACTGACTATCCCTGGGCCTTCGTTTTCTTGTCTGTCACCTAGAGATGAAATTAACATCTATTTCAAACAAAGAAGTAGAAACACTGAGCTCGGTCCTGCTCTCTTCTTGAGCAAAAGGAGATCTTGACTAGCTCCTGGGCTGGAGTTGTTTGGGCTGGCAGGTTCACTAGCGGTGGAGCAAGGAGTGAACTGTGGAGGGAAGTAGTACCAGACAGTGGTACTTTGCGGGTATTCTTATGTGGTCAAGACACCTTGTTTCAGACCTCACGTAGGATACTCCCCGAGGGCTCCCAGAGCTACCTGAAGACCAGAGTTCTTCCCAAGTAGGTAGAAGGAAAGGAATTAGGGTGATAAGTTTTAAGGTAATCCTTTAAGCTCCAAGAGAGCAAATAATTTATTTTATTTATTTATTTAATATTTTATTTATTTGTCAGAGAGAGAGAGAGAAAGCAAGAACATTAGCAGGAGGAGCGACAGGCAGAAATTGAGGGAGAAGCAGACTCCCCACTGAGCAGGGAGCCCGATGCAAGACTCAATCCCAGGACCCTGGGATCATGACTTGAGCTAAAGGCAGATGCTTAACCAACTGAGCCACCCAGGCACCCCAAAAGCAAAGAACTTATGCCCCTGTTTAGTACTGTATCTCAGGCACCTACAAGAGGCGGAGGCTCATAAGCACTTACTTTTGTTGAATGAGTAAATGGATGAATGAGAGAATGAATCTGCATATATACATTGTACAGTTTAGATTTGGGAAAATTTGAGTTACATATGTAAATAAATGGTATGTAAAAGATTTTGTGGTAAGTGAATTGGAAGACTTGCTGTTGGGATGGCAGTTCTCCCCAGATTGATCTACACATACAGTACAACTCAAATTAAAATTTCAAGAGCGGGTTGCTTGGGTGGCTCAGTCGGTTAAGCATTGCACTCTTGATTTGGGCTCAGATCATGATCTCAGGGTCATGAGGTGGAGCCCCGATTCAGGTTCTGTGCTCAATAGGGAGTTTGCTTGAGATTCTGTCTCTCCCTCTACCCCTCCCACCACACTGGATGTGTGTGCACTCTCTCGTGCTCTCTCTCTCTCTCAAATAAGTCTTTAAAAATTCAGCAGATTTTTTTGGTAGAAATTGGCAAGCTTATTCTAAAAGGTATATGGAAACAGGACCTAGAGAAACCAAAATAATTTTCAAAAAGATCAAAGAGAACCTACTTTTCTAAGACTTACTATAAAGCTGCATTTATTAAGGTAAAATTGATATTGCAAAAAGATACATAGATCATTGGAACAGAGTAGGTTGTAGAAATAGGCCCACACATAAATGGTGAATTGGTTTTGTTGTTGTTGTTGTTGTTTTTTACTGACAAAACAATTTAATGGGGGAAAGGAAAGCTTTTAGGCAAAAATTAGTGGATCACATGTAACTAATTTTCATTTTCCAGTTCTGTTTGTAAACAGATTTTAAGGAGGTAAATGGCAGTGTATATTATTTGGTTGAAAGCCCTGGCATTTGCCAGTCATGCCTAAGATTCCTGCCATCTCAGGGCACTGGCCTTTGCTGCGTACCTTGGACATTTCAATTCAGTAACTGGTGTCTCAAAAGTTTTTTGCATACATTTTTATAAGAAACTCACTGCTGATCTTCAGAAAAGGGTCACTTAACTTACACAGTTGGTGGTCAGAGTCCTGCCTGCATGACTTTTTTTTTTTTTTTTTTTAAGATTTTACTTATTTTTTTGACAGAAAGAGAGATAGCGAGAGAAGGAACACAAACAGGGTGAGTGGGAGAAGGAGAAGCAGGGTTCCTGCTAAGCTAGGAGCCCCATGCGGGACTGGAACCTGGGACCTTAGGATCATGACATGAGCTGAAGGTAGACAGCCGACTGAGACACCCAGGTGTCCTAAATTAATAAATATTTTTTAAAAATTAGTGGATCAAATGGATACCCATGGGGGTGGGGGTGAACATTAACCCTTACCTCACACCATACACAAAAATTATCTTACAATAGATTTCAGAACTGAATCTAAAATCTAAAACTGTAATATTTCCGGGGGTGGGGAGGGAACTGAAGAGAACATCTTTGCAAACTTAAGGCAGGGAAGTTTTATTAACACATAAAACAAACTGTGGAAGACAACAATTGATACATCAACATTTAAAACCTCTACTTTTCAGAAGATACCTTTCAGAAAACAAAGTGAGCCACAGATTGGGAGAAATATCTGTATATGTATATGTAGCACATACATCAGGCAAATAATGCATCTAGAGTATATAAAAAAACTTCCAGCTCAATAATAAGACAAACTCTGCAATCAAAACTGCGCAAGATATTTAAGTAGACATTTCAGAGAAAATATGAAAATGGCCAACAAACACATAAAAAGAAATACAAATTGAAACTGTGATGAGATACCAATTCACACTTATTAGACTAAGTTAACATTAAAAAGATTGACTGTACATCTGTTCATGGACTGGAACTGTCTTTGGGAATGTAAAATGGTACAAGTGCTTTGGAAATCCCTTTGGTACTTTATTTAAAAATTAAACACACACTGACCATATGACCCAGAAACTCCACTACTAGGTTATACAAAAGTGATTATGTATATATCCGTATTTTAAAAGTGAAAGATTAGAAAAAAGCACAAAAAATGTTAAGTTGCTCCTGTGTGTGTTTATGCATTTTTTTCTAAATTTTCTATAATGTACATATATTAATACATATATTAGTTTCCTGTGGATACTTTTACAAAATACCACAAGTTGGGTGGATTAAAACAGCAGAAATTATGTCATAGTTCTGGAGGCCAGAAGTGTGAAATTAGTACCACTGGGCCAAGTATCAAGGTGTTGGCAGGACTGGGCTCCCTGGGGGCTATAAGGGTTAGTGTGTTTCTTCTTCCAGCTTCTGGTGGCTGCCAGCATTCCTTGGTTTGTGGCTCTGCCACTCCATCCTTCAACACCAGCATCTTCAAATCTCTCCTCTCTCTCACCTTCCTCCTTCTGTGCAGTTAAATCTGTTTCCTTCTTAAGAGGATGCGTGTGATTTCATGATAATCTCCTCTTGCCCAAACCCTTAATTCCATCGACAAAGACCACTTTTACAATAAAGTAAAAGGTACACGTTCCAGGGATTAAGACCCGATATTTTTGGCAGGCATTTTTAGCCACCATAGCACATTTTTCCCCAATATTTTTGTTTTTTATTTTCTTTGTATTTGATTCCCTAAAAATATTGAAATTGTATAAACAATAAATGAAAGTATATTTGTTATTATAATTTCAGACAATATAAAATGTTACAGAGTGAAAATCAAAGTCCGCTGTGGTACTAGCCAGCACTGTGATGAAAGGGAGTTCTTTTATGGAGAAAGAATTCAGTAAATTCACATCCATGTGCTCTTCCTGTGAGACACACATGAGCATAATTTATTTTGTAATAATTACTAGTGTGCATCCTTTTGGACCCATCACTGTAAATTTATATAAAGCATATTTGTAATATAACTTACTGTAATATCATATACTCTGTGTGTGTGTGTGTGTGTGTGTGTGCATGTGCGTGCTCAGTTTTGGTTTTTATAAATGGGAATTACATTATTCATTTCACTCAACAGTAAGCTCTTTTTCCTTAACAATGTTCTAGGAGATATTTCCATGTCAATGCCTAAGGTTCCATTTCCTTTGTATTATTTAATTGCAGAGATGTATCTTTGTCAATCCCTTTTGTTCAATTTCAGTTTACATTTTTTTTTACTGTAATCAATAACCTTATAGTGAATATCCTATACATATAACTTTGTATACAGGCACAGTACTCCATTGGTTAGACTTCTAGGGGTCGATAGCTAAGTCAAAAGGTATATACATTTTTTTTCAAGTTTTTATTTGAATTCTAGTTAACATACAGTGTAATATTAGTTTCAGGTATAGAATTTAGTGATTCATCACTTACATACAATTGGGTGATGTACCCCAATGTTCATAGCAGCAATGGCCACATTGCTCTCCTTAATTCCTATCACCCACTTTAAACTATCCCTGCCCACCTCCCCTCTGGTAACCATCTATTCATTTTCTATAGTTAAGAGTCTGTTTTCTGGTTTTCCTCTCTCTTTTTTTTTTTTCTTTTCTCCCTATGTTCATGTTTTGTTTCTTTAGTTCCACATACGAATGAAGTCATATGCTATTTGTTTTTCTCTTGAACTATTAGATATCTACCCAAAGGATACTGAAGATGCTAACTCAAGGGATACATGTACCCTGATGTTTATAGCAGCATTATCAACAATAGCCAAATTATGGAATGAGCCCAGATGTCCATCTACAGATTAGTGAATATAGAAGAGGTGGTATATACACACAATGGAATATTACTCAGCCATAAAAACGAAATCTTGCCATATGCAACAATGTGGATGGAGCTAGAGGATCATGCTAAGCGAAATAAGTCAATCAGAGAAAGAGTGTATGTATTTTAAATTTTTATAGGTACTGCCACATTTCCAAAAATGCTATTTCAATTTATACTTATATAATATCATGAAAATACTGTTTTGCCCACATATTTGCTACTCCATATATTATTTTTTCTCTCTTTTTGGCAATCCAATGGGCAAAAAGTGGTATCTCATTATTGTTTTAATTATTATTTCTTGATTAATGAGATCGAGCATATTTTCTTTTTTTTTTTTTAACTTTTATTAACATATAATGTATTATTAGCCCCAGGGGTACAGGTCTGTGAATCGTCAGGCTTACACCCTTCACAGCACTCACCATAGCACATACCCTCCCCAATGTCAATAACCCAACCACCCTCTCCCTAACCCCCTATCCCCAGCACCCTCTGTTTTGTGAGATTAAGAGTCTCTTATGGTTTGTCTCCCTCCCAATCCCATCTTGTTTCATTTTTTCCTTCCCTACCTCCCAAGCCCCCCACTTTGCCTCTCAAATTCTTCATATCAGGGAGATTATAATTACCTTTCTCTGATTGACTTATTTTGCTCAGCATAATACCCTTTATTTCCATCCACGTCATTGCAAATGACAAGTTTTCATTTCTTTTGATGGCTGCATAGTAATCCATTTTATATATATATATATATATATATATATACCACCTCTTCTTTATCCATTCATCTGTTGATGGACATCTAGGTTCTTTCCATAGTTTGGCTATTGTGGACATTGCTGCTAGAAACATTCAGATGCAGTGCCCCTTCGGATCACTACATTTGTATCTTTAGGGTAAATACCCAGTGGTGTGAATGCTGGGTCAAAGGGTAGCTCTATTTTCAACTTTTTGAGGAACCTCCATGCTGTTTTCCAGAGTGGCTGCACCAGCTTGCATTCCCGCCAACAGTGTAGGAGGGTTCCCCTTTCTCCGCATCCTCGCCTGCATCTGTCATTTCCTGACTTGTTAATTTTAGCCATTCTGAGTGGTGTGAGGTGGTATCTCATTGTGGTTTTGAGTTGTATTTCCCTGATGCTGAGTGATGTGAGCACTTTTTCATGTGTCTGTTGGCCATCTGGATGTCTTCTTTGCAGAAATGTCTGTTCATGTCCTCTGCCCATTTCTTGTTTGGATTATTTGTTCTTTGGGTGTTGAGTTTGATAAGTTCTTTATAGATTTTGGATACTAGCCTTTTATCTGATATGTTGTTTGCAAATATCTTCTCCCATTCTGTCAGTTGTCTTTTGGTTTTGTTGATTGTTTCCTTTGCTGTGCAAAAGCTTTTGATCTTGATGAAGTCCCAGTAGTTCATTTTTGCCCTTGCTTCCCTTGTCTTTGGCGATGTTTCTAGGAAGAAGTTGCTGCGGCTGAGGTCGAAGAGGTTGCTGCCTGTGTTCTCCTCAAGGATTTTGATGGATTCCTTTCTCACATTGAGGTCTTTCATCCATTTTAAGTCTATTTTGGTGTGTGGTGTAAGGAAATGGTCCAGTTTCATTTTTCTGCACGTGGCTGTCCAATTTTCCCAACACCATTTGTTGAAGAGACTGTCTTTCTTCCATTGAACATTCTTTCCTGCTTTGTCGAAGATTAGTTGACCATAGAGTTGAGGGTCTATGTCTGGGCTCTCTATTCCGTTCCATTGATCTATGTGTCTGTTTTTGTGACAGTACCATACTGTCTTGATGATGACAGCTTTGTAATAGAGCTTGAAGTCTGGAATTGTGATGCCACCAACTTTGGCTTTCTTTTTCAATATTCCTCTGGCTATTCAAGGTCTTTTCTGGTTCCATATAAATTTTAGGATTATTTGTCCATTTCTTTGAAAAAATTAATGGTATTTTGATAGGGATTGCATTAAATGTGTAGATTGTTTTAGGTAGCATAAACATTTTCACAATATTTGTTCTAATGCACAAGCATGGAACATTTTTCCATTTCTTTGTGTCTTCCTCAGTTTCTTTCATGAGTACTTTATAGTTTTCTGAGTACAGATTCTTTGCCTCTTTGGTTAGGTTTATTCCTAGGTGTCTTATGGTTTTGGGTGCAGTTGTAAATGGGATTGACTCCTTAATTACTCTTTCTTCTTATTGTTGGTGTTTAGAAATGCAACTGATTTCTGTACATTGATTTTATATCCTGACACTTTACTGAATTCCTGTACAAGTTCTAGAACAGATTTGGAGTGGAGTCTTTTGGGTTTTCCACATAAAGTATCATATCATCTCCAAAGAGTGATAGTTTGACTTCTTTGCCGATTTGGATGCCTTTAATTTCCTTTTGTTGTCTGATTGCTGAGGCTAGGACTTCTAGTACTATGTTGAATAGCAGTGGTGATAATGGACATCTCTGCTGTGTTCCTGACCTTAGGGGAAAAACTCGGTTTTTCTCCATTGAGAATGATTCGCTGTGGGTTTTTCATGGATGGCTTTGATGATATTGAGGTATGTGCCCTCTGTCCCTATACTTTGGAGAGTTTTGATCAAGAATGGATGCTGTACTTTGTCAAATGCTTTTTCAGCATCTGTTGAGAATATCATATGGTTCTTGTCCTTTCTTAATGTATTGTATCACATTGACTGATTTGCAAATGTTGAACTGACCTTGCAGCCCTGGAATAAATCCTACTTGGTCGTGGCGAATAATTCTTTTTAATGTACTGTTGGATCCTATTGGCTAGTATTTTGGTGAGAATTTTCGCATCTGTGTTCATCAAGGATATTGGTCTGTAATTCTCTTTTTTGATGGGGTCTTTGGTTTTGGAATCAAGGTAATGCTGACCTCATAAAATGAGTTTGGAAGTTTTCCTTCCATTTCTATTTTTTGGAACAGTTTCAGGAGAACAGGCATTGATTTTTCTTTAAATGTTTGGTAGAATTCCCCTGGGAAGCTGTCTGGCCTTGGGCTCTTGTTTATTGGGAGATTTTCGATGACTGCTTCGATTTCCTTACTGGTTATGGGTTTGTTCGAGCCTATTTTCATATACACTGGTCATTTGTGTTTGTGTGCAGCTTGCCTTTTTATATTATTCACCAATTTTTCATTGAATTGTCCTCATTTTCTAATAAATTTATGGAAATGTTTACATGTTACAGATTTTAACTCTTTGCCCCTTGTATGTGATGCAAGTGTTATCTCCCAGTTGGTCATTTGCCCTAAAACTTGAAGGAAATTCTAGAAGTTTGAAATTTTTATGTAGTTCGTCTTTTACTTTGTGTGTTACAGCTTCTTTGTCTTGTTTAGGAAGGACAACCTACCTTAAGATTACTAAAACATTCTCTGTATTTTTATCTAGTAGTGTGCCCTACTTTAAGGATAAGGATAATAAAACATCTAAGAATGAAAGGCTACATGTCAAACAAAATGATTTATTCAAGATGAGTTGATTCTGGAGCCAGGGTGCATGGGTTCTTCTGTAAGTGTGTGATGTTGCACAGGTTCTTTAACCTCTTGTGCTTCAGTCTCTCCATCTGTACAATGAGGTGGCTAATAGGCCCTACTTCAAGGGATTGTTGTGAGGATTAAATGAGTGAATAGATGTCAAGTGCTTTGCATAGTGTTTGACACGTTAAAAAGCAACGTCTGAGTGTTAGCTAAAATGTGCATCGGTTGGATTACTGTCTGAATTTAAGAAGTGGGAAGAAGAAAGGCAAATCTTAGGTTCTGAATACCTACAGGTTCTGATGTTGACCCAGGTGTTTGCATTTGATGTCTTATGTAGGAGCTATTAGCCACTGAGGCTCAGAGAAGCTGTGTGTTTCCTTCATAGTCACACAGTAGGACGTGATTAAGCCAGAGCAGCTCATGTTCTTTCACGATGACCTCGAGGTGACCTGAGCAGAGGCTTACATTCAGAAATTACCCTTTGAATGTCACCTTCCTATTGGAAGAGTGTACCACAAGCTTGGTGGCTTCGAAAGACCACAGAGCCTGAAGATGACTGGTACACATATATAAATGTAGTTGAGTAACTGGAAAAGGGGGAAAAAAAAAGTGCAGGACCTTATTGGGATGTGTTGGCCTATCTCTGCTCTCTGTATTACTCTGTGGCCTGCCTACCCCTGTTAAAGAAGAAATGAGACAATCATGTTAGGTCCTGTTTGTGACTACTTTCTGTTACAGTTGTAACAGCTAACATAAAGATTAGGGACAAGCAGGTAAGTGTCAAACTAAACGAAATTTCCTTTTTTGTACCTTAAAGATGTTTGTTGGTCTGTGTATGCTTTTGTTTCTGGGAAATGCAAGGAACCCAATTGTTGCTGCTTTATCATCATAAGTACTGGAGCTGCGATGCATTCGTGCTTACTATAAGAGGCAGTATAGCATTATGATCAAGTATCAGACTCCAGGAGACAAACCACAAAGCTGACATCCCAGCTCTGCTGTTGAAATGCCGTATGAGAAATCCGCCCCCGCTAAAAGACCACCAGAGACGTGAGTTAAAGCCAATCGGCAAGGGCCGTTTATTACAGGTTCGAACCTGGACCTCTGCGCACTCGTTGCTGGTATCGCCGAGAGGTCCAGGGCTGGGTAGGTGCAGGGTTTTTATAGACTGGTATAAACAGGTTCTGGGTGGGGCGGAGCCGATTGGTTGACATTTTGAGCATTTGAAAAAGGCATACTTGGAGTTAGCTGATTGGTTTAGGGGACTGCGCGCGAAAAAGCAAGCGTTCGTACAAAAGCGAAACTAGCTGGTTAGCTTTTGGTTCCCCGATTCCTCAGATAAAATACATTCCCAGTCAAGGTCGGGGAGTTCTTTTGGTCTCTCAGATAAAATACATTCCCAGTCAAGGGCGGGGAGTTCTTATTCCCAGTCAAGGTCGGGGAGTTCTTTTGGTCTCTTACTGTTTAGTTGTGTGACCTTGCTCAGTGTACTTAACTTCCCTTATTGGTAAACCGAGGCCCCATAGTTGCTTTTCCATCCTTTCCTGTTCCCTGTTGACTCTGTCCTCATTCCATCAGCAGTGGGGAGTATTTGGAGGGCTATTCACCCCAGCAAAGGCTAGCGTGGTAGAAGTAAAAGGGAATGAAAAACAGAGCTTTTGTGTTTCAAAACAGGTTCTATAGCAAATGGTAGTTGTAATATTAAAGGAAAGGCCTTTGAGTTAAGATAGCCTGCTCATTGGGGCACCTGGGTGGCTCAGTAGGTTAAAGCCTCTGCCTTCCGCTCAGGTCATGATCCCAGGATTCTGGGATCAAGCCCTGCATGGGGCTCTCTGCTCAGCAGGGAGACTGCTTCCACCTCTCTCTGCCTGCCTCTCTGCCTGCTTGTGATCTCTGTCTGTCAAATAAATTAAAAAAAAATAGCCTGCTCATTGGATTTAGTTTCAAAAGTCCAAGCTCTGAAGATTTCAGGCCATAAGCAGATCTGGTCCCTCACTCATCCTAAAAAATAGGTTCAGAAGGATAGAGAAGAGCCAAGGCTTCAGGACATCTGCAGGGTGGTTTGGTGGAGGGAAAGATGGGGAAGAGAAGGAAGGCAGCTGAGGGGAGGAGCTGTCCGTCGGGTGCACCAGCCACTTCCACCCTGTATCGAGTGCTGGTGAAGGCAGAATCTCCAGGGATGCTTGAATTATTTAGAACAAATGGCCCTAATACCCAGCATGGTGTGTAGCAAAAGGAGTAGGATGTCTGCACACAGGGCTGGCTTCTTGAGTGACCTGTGTAGTCACATAGTGCCTTGCCCTTGGTTTAATGCTCTCCTACTAAAATTCTTAATTTTTGAACAAGGCGCCAGCATTTTCATTTTGCACTGGGCCCCACAAATTAGGTAGCTGGTCCCATCTACCCAAAGGGACAAGAAACAATCCCGAGTGCCTGGCCTAAACGAGAGCAGTATAGTAATGACTCTCACTCTGTGGGGGAGAGAAGTAGTTGGGAGACAGCAGACACCTGAAGTTTTGCAGCAGGGACAAGGAGAATGCATTGGTGACATGCAAAGATGGGTGACCAAAGACCAGATGGGACGATAGACATGTTGGTGGGTGTCAGTGTGCATACCAATGCTACTGTGGACCAGAGGCTTTCAACTAATGCTTTGATATCCCACAAGTATCTTGGAACTTCTCACCTCCCGGGAAGATATGGGGAAGACGCGAAACAACCTGAGATTTTGTTTCTCACACCGTGCCAATAGGGCCTCCAAATAAATTTAGTCAAAATAATATACATAGTGACATTTCCTGCATGCATGAATGTATAGAGCTAAGATTTTGACCAACTGCAGAAGTCAAAGTGTGACTTCTTAATGAACTGGTTTATTGTGTAGACATTGCTCTCCCTGGAGATATTCTGCATCTTACAGGCGGGTGACTTTAGTTTAAGCTGGTGGTTTTGTTCTATTTAAAAGAGTGGAGTTTGGGGCACCTTGGTGGCTCAGTGGCCTAAGCCTCTGCCTTTGGCCCAGGTGGTGGTTGTCTCAGAGTCCTGGGGTTAACCCCTGCATCGGGCTTTCTGCTCAGCAGGGAGCCTGCTTCCCCTCCTCTCTCTCTCTGCCTGCTTGTGATCTCTGTCAAATAAATAAATAAAATCTTGAAAAAAAGAAAAAGCGGAGTTTCTCCTGATGGCAGTCAGTTCAGATATGGAATTATTTTTCAAATGACTTTAACTGGGTAATTCTCAGGTGACCTAAACTAATTCCTTGGCCTCATAAATCTCAGACTCTTAATTTTCAACCTTCTCCTGTTAGGGTATGTCGTGGGAAGCCAACATGCTTTTGTTAAACTCTGAATCGTAGAAGACAGGCAACCATCTGGAACTGGAAAAGTGCAGGGTTTCAGAAGAGCCCTTCACATTGTGAAGCATCATTCACGTGCTCTCAAGTTCACCATGTGCTATAGAGGACTAGGATGGCCACCCAGTCTCCAGTACAAGCCACTCAGAGTGATGCTATAAGTGAATGGCTGTGTGACTTCAAAGGAACACCAGGTCTGAGGAAAATCCAACCACGTGTAATAGAATGGAAGGTTTCCCCCATGCAAGCAAAATATTTTGGTCTCAAATAAGATTTAAGTCACTGTAAAAAAAAAAAAATTGTTAAAATAGGATCTGCTTTGTTAGCAATTCTGTTTCCAGGTGCAGGGAGCTTACACTCCCTTTGTATGCTGTGCTTAAGAAACCATCTTTCCTCTGTCCTTGCAAATGTGCCATCCATCTGTGATAGAGTCTGTCCTCCTGATAGTATACCGCAACAGCCAGCACAATATCCAGAGAGCAAGTGTCAAGTAGGCATGAGCAAAGCAAGGTATAAACAGACAAGATCAGATTCGACCGGTGGGGGGGTGGGGGGAGGGGAGGGTAGTGAAACAGCTTCTAGTTTACCAGATAAGGCTTATCTGAAAAAATGTTGTCCAGTTTTAAAATGATAAACACACAGGGCTGAAAGGGCCCCAGGGAAGTCATCTGATCCATCCTCCAGCCTCCAGGGAGGTTTTATCTAAACCATTTTTACCAAGAGGTGTCTGTGGTGTTCTTAAAATTCTGTGGGGAAGTGGATCTGACAGTCCCTCTACTATCCCATTACAGTGTTTTATAACCGCACATGTCAAGAAGCCCCTCTTTATACATATCTATCCTTTCTTTCCCTAGCTAAAGCCCATTGTTTCCTGTCCTATCCTCAGTAGACAAGTGTTCATACATCTGGATACAGCTGCTGAATAATAATCCTGTCTATATTTAAAGAGACATTAAGCAACCCATTTCTTTCACTTCTTGAGACTAAATCATCCCAGGGGCTTTATCCTTTTTGCATTTACCCATTTCCCATATCCCTCTGAAGTTTTTGATTTCTGAAAGCTGGGCTTTTTCCTTGTCAGGAGTTGTGACTTGTGGGGCTTCCTCACACCAAAATCACCTTGTAAGTAACTGCCTCTGTGTGGTTGGTTTTTAAGACTTGCCCACATGAACTCTGTACAGCAGAGTATAAGAGTATGTTGTTGGATTCTGTAGACATGTAACAGGGCATTTCCCATGCATCCCCAGTTTCCTACTAGATTTGAGGGTGGCTGGCACAGTGAGAGCCAGCAGGAGCAGAAGAGAGGCCAGGAGGATTTTGGAAGCCAGCTGCAGCTCACTGGCTGGGAGGGGAAGTTGGACTTCTTGAAGTTGTGTCTTTTTAAGAGCTTCTACCATTCCAGCCTAGAAGCCCATGAGTGATGGTAATTTGCAAGCCCTGCAGCCGCTTTGGGCCCCTTGCCAGCCATTCAGGAACCAAGAATCAGGACCTCATCCTTCTCTTAGCCCAGAAAGCTAGATGCCTCTGCTCCGGGACAACCTGGGATTTCCCCCATGGGTTCTGGGTAGGCCCTTGGCTTTTCTGGAGGCAGACTGGGAGAAGTCGCCATGACAGGCCGTTGAGTGCTATCCCTGACCTTCTTCCCCACCGAACAAAATCAGCACCCAGAATTCCTGTCTTTCAAAGCCTTACCCTGTGAACATTTGTCTTGTTCCCTAAGATTCCCCCTTCAGAATCACTGTAATTACTCAAAATAGGGAAGTAGGCATTACTTCCAGCTACAGTGTAGAAATCTCTGTTTTGAGGAGAATACACCCAATTTCAGTGACATAAGCCTTAACTGCATTAGGAGCAGATAGGCCTCTTTTACACATTTGAAACATAACAGAATCATTTCTGTTAGCAGGTAAATAAAAACATACTCCTATTTTACAAAATAAAGGGGAACACAGATGTTCATTCCTGTTGTAGTTAAAAGCCTGCCTGAAAAAAAGGATTTCTAGTGGACAGTGCTTCATGGGAAGTATATATTCTAATAACATCCATGTTTATAATTATCTTGCAGTTTTATTTAGACTTAGATGGATAGAAGCAAAACATGGCAGCTTTCTCACAGATCCTAGCAGCTGATGGGCAGAGGTTAATTTGTCTGTACATGGACACATTAGCTTGTCACATCTGCTATTAATTGCAAACAGATATATTAGTCTAATTAAACATTGCAAGGAACTGACCTAAATTGTTCAGCGCCTGTTGCTATATCGACTCCACGATTAGCACACTTCAAGCTGCAAGCTTTTCCTTGCTCTACTGATAGGAAGCAGCAGTCTTAAGTCTACCGCTAGTAACGGTTCTTGCGGTCATCACTGCTGGTATGCTAACTACGCTTGAAATGGAAAAATAAAACTCCTGTGACATAATCATGTGCATTTGCTGTTGAACCACAGCCATTTCTACCCCACTGCCTTGACCAAGAGCATTTTCAAATGCTTATTTTCTGTGGCAGCTGTCTAAGTGGGTTGCAGCCGTTCTAATTTTGGAGCTCATTATTAGGACAAACAGTTGTGGTACATCAATAGCCCATCAGAACTAATTAAATGGGGAGCAGCCACTGAATGTTCATCAGCTCGTTCGCAAGCAGTCCGGGCAGAGGGTGTATCTCCCTGCTCTGACTCAAGGCTGGTTTGTGACTTGCACTCGGGACATGTTTAGTGATGACCAGATGGAAAAGGTTTATATGTGGCAAGTGTATAAATAGCAGAAGCCCACTAATTGGGTGCATCTTGGAATTAATGATGAAACAATGTGCGTTTCTTTCTTTAATTTTTGTCGGCAGTAAGTTATCCATGACAGTGGTCTTGGCAGACCTTTACTTCCCTGCTTTAGAATGTACCTCCCCTACCTAAAAGGAACCCCATGTTGTGCTTAAAGTGGTATCCAGCACCAGTATTCAGGAAATATTGGCTACATGAAAAAAACAACAACAACGAGGAAACTGGTTTCATCTTCTGTGAGACAGAAACAATTCAATTCAAGTAGAAACCTTTTATTAAGAAGGTAAAGGACTTTTTCAAGATTCTAAAAGCACTGTGTTCTTAAAAAGGAAAGAGAATTCTAATTGTTTTTTTTTTTTAAATGAGAAGATTTGATAAAGTCTAATTTAAAACAGCATAAGTAGATTTTCATCAGTCCTTCCAAGTGTTGACATAGAAGGTTTCGAATTGATAGTCAGGCATGTTCAAGGTGTGGGTATAGTGTTCCGTCTTGCCCCAACTTGCCGCCCTGCAGAGAGCAGCCTTCCCGGGCCTGACAGAGTCCCAAGTAAGACCTCAAAGGCTGTCAGGGTGAGGAGCATGGCAGGCAAAGAGGGTCTGCTCTTTGTTCTCCTTTCTTTTTCTTTTCTTTGTTATTTAGTACAGTAGCTCGGGGCACTTGGAAATAAATGGACTTTGCATGCATCTCCTAGCAGATGGAGCAGTAGATCTGCTGAAAGATTGATGCAGTTGGCCCCTTATACTGGAGACTCAGAGGCTGTACTAATGCTTTGGAAACCATTCTGCTGGCTTCTCTATGATTCTGGACTTGGCTGTCCCCTCAGCAGTGTCAGGTCTCTGCCCTGCTCTAAGCTTACTGGTATCAATCTTCACGATTAAGGCAATGGGCTTTCATTTTGATCTTGACAGAGAGATGTGATATAGGCTTGTAAATGCAGGAATGGAAGCCAACAGCTTTTTAAGATCTGTTTTGTTCTCTTTGGGTTTTTTTTTCCCCCTTCTTCCTCAACGACAACTCTGGAATCAGAGAGACCATTTTGTTGAATATGTGTATGAGCTCCTCTTTCATGGTGGAAAAATTCACTCATTTTTTTATTCAACAAACACTAGGACCAGTGGCACAAAGATGAGTTAGAAATGGCTCCTGTGGGGTGCCTGTCTGGCTCGGTTGGTAGAGCATGTGACTTTTGATCTCAGGGTCCTGAGTTCGAGCCCTGTGCTGAGGGTGGAGATTACTTAAAATGTTAAAAAGAAAGTGGCTGCCACTCTTGAAGAGCTCATAGTCTATTGAGAAGTTGAGAAAGATACACTGACTCATAATAAGAGGAAAGATTATATAAGACAAAGGAGAGGATCATTAGTTCTCTCTGGGGCAGAAGTCTGTCAGAAAGACTTCATACTAGAAGACTATATGGATAGGGTATCGAAAAGACTCATTAGCTTTTAATCAGGAATACTTGAAGAGTAAAGGGATATTAGCATCAAAGTGCATTTATTAATTCAATTACCTCATATTTACTGATGCCAACTGTATGCTTCATTGGCACTGTTCTAGCAATGGGGATATAATGGTGAAGGGAAAGACACAAAGTCTCTTTCTTGTGGATCTTAAAATTTAGTTGGAGGAGACAGTTATTAAATATCTGAAATGTCAAGACAAGGATAAATGCTATGAGGAAGAATAAGGAGAGGAGTAAAAGAATAAAAAGTGGTGGTGATGATGGTGGCAAGCTGTGCTATTTTACCTGAGGAAGTTGGAAAGCCTAATCGGGATGAGATGACGTTTGAGCGGACATCCCGAGGAGTGCCACAGTGAGCCATGTGGGTATCTGGGGGAAGAACATTCCAGGTAAAGGTCAATAACTATATCCAGTTCATCAGCATTAGCAAGAATTTAAAGAACTTTGTTTCATTGGAAGAGAGAGGGTGTGTGTGTTCAGTAACTTCTTGAGATAGATATTTTAATATCCCTACTTTATAGAGAAAAATATTTTGCCAAGTTCTGCAAAGAGCATTCCCAGGGCCCCAGGGAGTTTGGGTGTCTTCTGAAGGCCTCCATAATCATTTGGGGCTCAACAGAATTTTTTTTTTCCACAGTTGGTACAATTTGGTGCTAGTTGGTGATTCTGAGTCCTAGATGTCTGGACTACATCTAGATACTACAACTAAAGTGGTGGTTTCCAAGCCTGATTATCATATTTGGTCCTCATTTTTAAAACCACACATTTAAAAATTGTGGGTACCAAGAACCCATCTCTAGAGATTGTGATTCATTCTGCTTGAGGAGAGACCTAGATGTCAACTCCCTCAGGTAGAATCTCTCAGCTCTCCCAGATTTTAAAACCACTGTTGTAATCATGCTTTTCACACTTGTGTGTACAAGTAGCTCAGCTGAGGCTCTTGTATAATGCAGATTATGATTCAAGTAAGTTTTAACCTAGAGATGCTCTATTTCTAACAGGCCAAAGTGGCTGCTCTTTGGACGACACTGAGTAGCAAGGTTCTGTGCAACATTGTCAGTAACGGAACCAGAGTGGGATAAGGGAAATGAGGAATAGAGTAAATCCCAGCATGGAGGAAGGCAAATTCATCCCACCTCTGCTGTCTAGCAAGCATCCACACATGTTCCTCAAAGCCCAGACCTCCGTCTACTGCAGCTGTCAGATGGAGGGTCTCAAATACAGCACGGAACTACCATGTCAGGGAGAGGGGCAACACGCGAAGCTCTGACTTGATAGGGAAGGTTGGAGGCCATGACATAGGCATTACTCAGTTACCCTCCCCCTCCTTCTCTACTCAACCATTGTATCTCCCTGTTAAGTGTTGAGGAAAGTTCCACCTGGTCCATGAGATCTTCCTGTCCTTCCTATACAGACCATTGAACCATTCATCCTCAGTGGCTCTCATTAAGATCACCTTTTCCTTGATTCTTATCTGCTTTATGTGAGTCATTTTAATCTCTCCAATGAGATTATAAACTCTGTAAGGCTGTAACACCCATAAAAAGCTGAATTCATACTGAGAATTATAGAATCTTGACACTAGAAGAGAACTCAGGAAATTTAATTCCCCACTTAGGCTTATTGCTTACTTCTGCAGTCCCCTGCAAAGACAATTATGCAGCCCTGCCTGAAGACTGCCAACTGTGGAAAGCCCACTTCTTTGTGAATTGCACCATTAAAAAGAAATTCACAGAATTGAAATCTGGCCGCCTCAGTTGTATCAGTTGATAGCGAAGAAGATGAAAATAATAGTAAATAACACATTTAAGTGCTTAGTAAGTGTTGGGCCCTACTCTAAATTTTTCATGTAGTTTATATCATTTGATCTTTACAACAATGCTATGAGGCAAATATTATCATTAAATTTCTTAGGAGTAGAGGAGAGCCAAGTAAATAGTCTGAGATGATACAGCTAGATGGTGGAGGAGTCAAGATATTCTTAGCCTGATTAGAGAGAATATACTGTCTGAATATGGCATACATTCATGCTGCAAAATAATTCTGTTCTCTCCTTTGTTTGCATGAACAAAGTCAGGGCCTCACAACAGGAAACTGTGGCCCAGGGAATTGTTCTCTTTACCACAGGGGGGGAAAAAGGCTCTGTTGTACTTAAGCTATACCTCAGGTGTTGGGTGTACCAGACCACTCCCTAAATGGCGTGCTACAGCCTGAGATGGTCCTACAATCCCTGGGACACATACAATAATTCTAGGGTTGTAGTCAAGAGGGGGAGGGAAGTGGAAAAATCTTTCACTGATAACTTGGTCTCCAAAAATATCCATGTTGACTTGGTATTTAGGGATGAGCTTCCAGCTGGCAGCTGTCTTGTTCAGAACCATCTAGGGGCTTCCCATCAAAGCTGGAATCACATCCCAATTTTTTTTTTAAAGATTTATTTATTTGACAGATTCATCCCACTTTCTTACTGTGGCTTACTCAATCCTGTGTGAACCAGCCAGGCTCCAGGTTTATTTGGGCCCAGACTGCCCCCTAACATTTGTGGGACCCAGACAAGTGATAAAAGTTGAGGACCACATTCCATATACTCTAACTATTAAAAACTATAAACTAATCTAGTAAATAGTTAAACAAAATACATTCTATTCTCCCATTTTGGAAAACATACCTTTCTATGACAAAAGCAAAAAAATTATGTATGAATCTATGATTTATGGATTTATATGACTGGAAGTCTCTAAAATATCAGCCATCTGAACTTAATTAAAAGATGAAAATATTGCCTCTGTTTTCAAAAGCTAGTTTTCTTCTAAAACATCAAATTACTTATTAAGATTAAAAGGCAAATACAAATTATAACAACTATCAAGAGTTTACATGAAATTAGCAAAGCTGAAATTGTTGGGTTGGCGGCTCCGGGAGTGCAGGAACAACAATAGAAATGACCGCTGGGGCCACCATCTTCCAGTCCCTTCCCCCCCTTCCTTAACCCTTGACTCTCCCGCCAAAAGGATGTATGCCCAGGTCACGTCTCCATAGGTAATCCAATACCTATGCAGGAAACAGAAGTATCAGGACCCCCCACCCCATACCCTCCGATCACCAAATACCCTACCATATATGGATGTGAGCCCATGCCCTGCCTTGGCGCGATAAAAGGCCCCCGCCGACTCCCTCCCAGTGCGACTTCCCTGACTAGGCTTTCCAGAGTTGCGGAACCTCACCCGAGGGTGCCCACCTCCTCCTGCGCGACTTTCCTGGCTCCCCTTCTCCTGAGCCCTGAAACTTCTCCAGAGGGTGCCTTTAATAAATCTTGCCTTGTGCCTACCTTGCCTGGTGTCATGTTTATCTCGCCTATAAAACCTTACAGAAATTTTATTTAATTTTTGAAAACTTAAATATTCTTCAGTATTTTTGTAATATAAAATATGCACAATTCTAGAATTTAATATTTATATAATTGTCTCAATATTATGCTTCATGCCTTACATCTGGACCTAAATATATTATACAGACCTAGGAGAAATATGTATTGTTTAATATTGTAAAGTGTTCCTCAGTTTCTATATATAACTGGCAAACACCACCCTAATTTGTGGATACTTTTAGAACCAGGAAATAGATTGGGGAGAGAAGCAAAAAAAATGGATGCTTGGGGCTACTGAGAAACAACCTTTTTAATGCAAGAATCAAATGTATTCATGTTTTCTGAGACAGATTTAACAAGTTAATTAATTTGCCTTTTTTGTAAGCCGGAGTGCTCCCATGTCTCAAGCCCTCACTCACTGCATTCTGAATCTGTAGGTCAGCTCAGCAAACCTCAAACCTTTGCGGGCAGACAGTTGCCTTTTGTGTTGAGGACAGAGGACAAGGGATACAGAGAAACAGTTCTCTGGGACCTGGACAGAGTGAGTCATGAGGGCCACTGTTTATAATTACAGAGTGTGCTGCAACCAGGGCGGATGCCAGCTTCTGTGTGACAGAGGTTCCATGTGTTGGTCATTTGTGTATGTGTGTGTGTATGTGCACGCGTGACGGCATGCGTGTGCCTAAGATTTGAGGATATCTAAAGCAGAGGCTGAGGGCAGGGCTCCTCTTGCCTGATACAAGGGGAATAGTACAATGGCCTTGGTGATTTTCAAATATGCAGCAACATCCTTCCTCCAGGCCTTGGTCCTTCCTCATGAACTCTCTTCCCCTAGAACTTTGTATTACTTGCTCCCCACTTCGTTCAGGTCTCTGCTCAAATGCCATCCTTCCAAGATGGCTGCTCTAAGATAGCACTTCTAATTGAATTTAAATTAAAAAAAAAAAAAGAGAGAGAGAGATAGCACTCCTGCCCCATCATTATCACCTCCACTGCACTACTTCATACTTTTTATTAATAAGTCAAAACGCATCATATATTTATCTTCACTGGTGTGTAAGTTACCTGAAGAGAGGAGATCTGCCTTTCTTGTTCGTAAATGTAATCCCAGTACCTAGGGTAGTGCCTGTCACATTTGGGATGCTCGGTAATATTTTTTATGAGTGAATGAATGAGTGGAGAAATTTGGAATAACAGTTTCTTACTGCAAGGAGGGAAGGATTATACTTTCTGGTGAAGGTTTTTGGTAAGGACTGTCCTTTCCCCTCTGGGATTGCCTGAGTTCCTAGGCAACAGCTGGGACCGGGAACACTTCTCTCCCCCTGCAGGCTTCCTGGAAGCTTTGCCATTCCCCTTCGTCTAATGAAGAACAAAGCAGGTGTGACACTGAGCAAATTAGCAATACTTCTCTCATCCCTACCTGGGAAGCTGTGGAGCTGCCTTTCAATTATAAGAGTGCTTTCTCTGTGGCAAAAAAGAACAGGGACACAATATTAACGAAGGCCAAGATGATCTTACTTCAACCAATTAACACTTTCCAAGTGACAGGACTAGCAGGGAAGCAATGGTTTTTACATTCTAGGGAATAGATACATGAGGGTTTCATTTTCTGTCTCTGGAAGAGAGTCAAACTAGATCCTACATGGAAGGCCTCTGTAGAAGGGTCTCTGGTCAGGAATCCAAACCCTATGTCTCTGCAACTTCCCTGAAACACACAGGGAAAATGTTAAAGAAGAAAGAGTAAGCTAGAACCCTGCTTTGAAGAAGTGAGAGGCTGAAATGTTGTTATAGAAATACTTACAAAAATATGGACTGATTTCTATATTGTAGCAATTGTCCCCAGATCACTCTGCTCCTTTCTAATGAACATTTTTAACATCTTTGTGCCACTTGGGACCCCTGGGGACATTGCTGAGAATTTGAGCAGAGGCAGCTACATTACCAAGTCATCTGCATAAGTAGCTAGTTGATTGCCAAATGTCGGTAGACAATTTCTGTGTTTGTTTCTCCTTCTGTTGCTTTCATTGTGATTTTTTAGTCTGCATATGGATAGAAGACTTGAGTAAAACTCAGTTGGGTAAAGCCTTCCAGGAATTTATTTCTCCCAAATGACTTCCTCTGTACATGTTTTTAATTAAAAAAAAAAAAAATTTTAAGTAGAGTTGACCTACAGTGTTACATTTGGGTGTACAGCTTAGTGATTGGACAAGTTTATTGTACATTATGCTGTGCTCCCCACAGGTGTAGCTACTGTCAGCCCCCAGACATCATCATTACAGTATCACTGACAACACTCCTTCTGCTGTGCCTTTTATTCCCGTGACTTACTCATTCCATACCTGGAAACCCGTATCTCTCACTCCCCTTCACCCATTTTGCTCAACTCCCCACCCATCTGTCCTCTGGCAACTACGAATTTGTTCTCTGTATTTATAGGTCTGATTCTACTTTCTGTCTGTTTATTCATTTGAGGGTTTTTTGGTTTTTTTTTAGAGTCCACTTATGGGTGAAATCATATGGTATTTGTCTCTATCTGTTTGGCTTATTTCACTTAGCATAATACCCTTTAGGTCTATCATGTTGTTTCAAATGGCACAGTCTCATCCTTTTTGTGCCTGGATGATACTCCATTGTGTATGTGTGCGTGTATGTACGTATGTGTTTATAGAGACAAATACTATATGATTTCACTCATAAGTGGATCTTAAAAAAAGATACACACACACCCCTCACATCTTTCTTACCCATTTTTCTATTGATGGACACTCAGGTTATTTCCATATCTTGGCTATTGTAAATAATACTGCAATAAACATAGGGAGGCATATGTCATTTTGAATTACCTTTTTTTCCCCAGGTAATATTTATCTTTTTTTTTTTTTTTCAGGTAAGTACCCAATAGGGGCATTATTGGATCTTAAGGTATTTCTATTTTTAATTTTTTGAGAAATTTCCTACACTTTTCCACAGTGGCCATAGTAATTTACATTCCCACCAATAGTTCATGAAGGTATTTTTCTCCACATCCTCTCCAGTGCTTGTTGTTATCTTTGTGAGTTTAGCTCTCCTGACAGGTGTAGGGGGATATCTCACTGTGGTTTTGATTTGCATTTCTCTGATGATTAGTGATACTGAGCATCTCTTCATGTCTATTGCCCATCTGTATATCTTTGGAAAAATATTTATTCATGTCTTCTGCCCATTTTTAAAATAAGACTTCTAGGGCACCTGGGTGGCTCAGTGGCTTAAGCCTCTGCCTTTGGCTCAGGTCATGATCTCAGGGTCCTGGGATTGAGTCCCACATCGGGCTCTCTGCTCAGCAGGGAGCCTGCTTCTCCCTCTCTCTCTCTGCCTGCCTCTCTGCCTACTTGTGATCTCTCTCTGTGTGTCCAATAAATAAATAAGTAAAATCTTAAAAAAATAAAATAAAATAAGAATTCTATTTTTTTGTGTGTTGAGTTGTGTAAGTTCTCCATATATTTTGGATATTAATCAGTTATTCAGTCTGTCATTTGCAAATATCTTCTCCCATTCATTTTTATTTTGATCTAGTCCCAGTAGTTTATTTTTGCTTTTGTTTCCCTTGCCTCAGAAACAATGTAGAAAAACGTTGCTATGGCTGATGTCAGAGAAATTACTGCCTATGTTATCTTCTAGGAGTTTTATGGTTTCACATCTTACAATAGGTCTTTACTTTATTTTGAATTTATTTGTGCGTATGGTGTTAGAGCGTAGTCCAGTTTGATTCATTTGCCTGTAGCTGTCCAGCTTTCCCAGCACCATTTTTTGAGCAGAATGTCTTTTCCTCATTTTGTGTTCTTACCTCTTTTGTTATAGATTAATTGACCATATGATTGTGGGTTTCTTTCTGGGTTCTCTATTTTGTTCCACTGATCTGTGTGTTTAATTTTGTGCCAGTACCTTACTGTTTTCATTACTGTCGCCTTGTAGTAAATCTTGAAATCTGAGATTGTAATGCATCCAGGTTTGTTTTTCTTTCCTGAGATTGCTTAGGCTATCCAGAGTGTCTGTGGTTTCTTAAATTTTAGGGTTGTTTGTTCTAGTTCTGAGAAAAATGCTCTTGGTATTTTGATAGGAACTGCATTGAATCTATAGATTGCTTTGGGTAGTATGGACATTTTAACAATGTTAATTCTTGGGCATCTGGGTGGCTCAGTGGGTTAAGCCTCTGCCTTCCGCTCAGGTCAAGATTTCAGGGTCCTGGGATTAGCCCCACATCCCCACATCCGGGCTCTCTGCTCAGCAGGGAGCCTGCTTTCCCGCTCCCCCTCTGCCTGCCTCTCTGCTGACTTGTGATCTCTCTCTCTCTCTGTCAAATAGATAAATTAAAAAACAAAACAAAACAATGTTAATTCTTCCTATTCATGATCAGGGAATATCTTTCCATTTGTTTGTGTTGTCTTCAATTTTATCTGTGTTTTATAGTTTTTCAGAGTGTAGGACTTTGATCTCCGTACATGTTACTGTAGAAAAGTAATCAAAGAAGCATGACCAAAATGATAAGTGAACAATCAGAAATGAACACAATAAGCTGCGTATTTTTATAAGGTATTTAGTATGTTCTCAGCACTGTGCAGGCACAGTCAGGGATGGGAGCGTACAGGGCACTTGTGATGTTTTGCTGCCATGTAGCATCCATTTCTTCAGCTAACAGCATGCAGATTTCTCAAAAGTTAAAAAATTAAAAGCACTTTCTTTTTTAATTGGATAACATGGCTTAAAAGAACACATGGGAAAACCCCATCTTGGGAAAGTGGAATTTCTCCTTACTTCTTGCATTAAGTACAACTAAAAATCCTGGACATTTTATATAAAAGAAATGAAGAAGACTCTGAAGTTTAGAAGACGGTAGACTAGCTAGAGACTTCAAGACCCAAGGAACAACACAGTGGTGAGTTCCCTGGGTTTTCTGTGGCCTCATGTATCTCAGACTTGGAACTGAAGAAGCCAGTAACTCAGAAATCCTAACAGACTCAGACAAAAAAGGCCCCGAAAAAGCTTTTTCTCTTTAGCCAAAGAACCAGAAAAGGAACAGACTATCAAGATAGAAAATGTTTAAATAATAACTGCTGTGTTAGTTAGGATTCTCCAATGAAATAAAATCAGTAAGTTAGAGAGATACAAAGAAAAAATGAGAGGCAGCTGCAAAAAAAGAAGGCACAAATAGGATCCAGCATCTCATAGCATTACAATCAAAAGATGGCCCAAAGTTCTCTGAAGAGAAAAGAAATAATTAAAGAAGAAATCTTAGAACACCAGGAAGGAAGATATAACAACAAAAAATAAGAATACAGACAAATATGGTATATTTTCCTTTTCAGTCTACTAAATTATATTTGACCAAAAATTATAATACAGTTTTTAATGGTTTTAAATTTATGAAGAGGAGATACTTAGGACAATTATAAATGGAAAAAGGTAAAAGAATATAAAAAGAGGTAGGTTCCTACATTTCACTTGAACTGGTCAAGTGCAAACCCAAGTAGACTGTGATAAGTTATGTATATACAATGTAATACCTAAAGCACCATTAAAAAAAAAGCTATACAAAAAGATACACTCAGAAACACTATTAATAAATAAAACTGGAATTATAAAAAAATACTCATGTATCACAAAGGAAAGCAGGAGAAAGAAAACAGAGAACAATAAAAAAAGGCAAAAAATGAGACTTAAGTCCCAATATATCAACAATTACATTATATGTAAATGGTATAAATGAACCAATTAAAAGACAGAGGTTGGCAGAGTGGATTAAGAAATATTACCTAAAAATATATGACTACAACAAGCTCACTTCAACTATAATGATATAGGTAGGTTGAAAGTAAAGATTAGAAAGAAGATATAGGATGCAACATTAATAAAATGAAAGCAAGAGTAGTTACATTAATGTCAGATAAAACAGACTTTAGAGCAAAGAAAATTACCAGAGTCAGGGAGGGATGTTGAATAATGATAAAAGGGCTAATATATCAATAAGACATGGAATTCTAAATGGGCATGCATCAAAAAACCCTAAAAATATGTGAAATAAAATAAATATACACTGTAAGAAGAAACAAATTAAAACTTTAAATTGAGGGTTCAACACCCCTTCCCCATCAATTGATAGAATAACCAGACAGAAAATCAGTGATATAGAGGAAGTCAACACCATCAGACAGTGAGATCTAACAATATTTATAGAACACTCCATCCCCAAACAGAAAAATACACATTCTGTCTAAATGCTCACAGAACACATACCAAGGGAGACCATATACTAGGCCATTAAAAAAAACCTGATCAATTTTAAAAGAATTGTAATCATACAGATTATGTTGTTTAACCACAGTGGAATCAAATGAGAGATCAATAGGAAAATGATAACAAGGAAGTCTCTGAATTCTAGGAAAATAAACAGCATACCTCTTAATAATCCATGGATCAACAGGAAATCTAAAAGGAAATAAAAATACATGGAACTAATGAAAATGAAAATAGAACATATACAATTTGTGGGACACAGCTAACTTAGTGCTGAGAGGGAACTATATTTGTAGCACTGAATGCTTACATCAGGAAAGAAGGGAAGTCTCAATAACTAAACTTTCAACCTCGGGAAACTAGAAAGAGAAGAACAAAACAGATGGAAAATGAAGAAAAGAAAATAATAAAGATAAGAGCAAAAATCAATGCAATCGAAAACAGAAAAGGAAAAAAAAACTGAAACAAAATACTGATTCTTTGAAAAAGAATAAAATTGAAAAATGACTAGCAAAGCTAAGACCAAAAATAAAAGGAGAGCAAGATACAAATTACCGAAATCAAGAATGAGACCAGGGACATCTATAATAAAGCTTGCTGACACCAAAACAGTAACAAGGGGATACGAAGAATAACTTACACTCAACCTAGATGAAATAGTCAGATACCTTGCAAAACATAAACCACCACAGTTCATTCAATATGAACTAGATCAATTTCTTTAAAGAAATTGAGTTCACACTTTTAAAATCCACCCAAAAAACTCTCTAGGACCAAATGTTTAGAGAAGAAATAACACAATTCAACAGTCTCTTCCAAAAAACAGAAGAAGAGGGAATACTTCCCAATTCATTTTTTAATTTTAATTTCTTAAAAGATTTTATTTTTATTTATTTATTTGACAGACAGAGATCACAAGTAGGCAAAGAGGCAGGCAGAAAGGAAGGGAAGCAGGCTCCCCGCTGAACAGAGAGCCCCATGCAGGGCTCCATCCCAGGACCCTGGGACCATCATGGCCTGAGCCCAACGCAGAGACTTTAACCCACTGAGCCATCCAGCCGCCCCCACCAATTCATTTTTTAAAGCTAATATTAACCTTCATGTCAAAAACAGAGACAGTATGAAAAAGGAAAGAAACCACAGACTAATATCTCTCATGAATATAGAGGTGAAATCTTGAACAAAAATAAGCAGAGTTCAGCGTTGTATAAAATGAAATATACATCATGACCAAATAGAGTATATTCCAGAGATATAAGACTGGTTCAGTATTTGAAAAATCAACCAATTTTCAACCAATGTTGAAAAAATCAATTAGCCAATCTTTGGAAAACCCTACAGCTAACATGATACTTATGATAAAAGACTGAATGCTTTCCGTTTAAAACTGGCGAGAATGTGGGACGCCTGGGTGGCTCAGTTGGTTAAGCAGCTGCCTTCAGCTCAGGTCATGATCCCAGCGTTCTCGGATCGAGTTCTCCTTGCTCAGCAGGGAGTCTACTTCTCCCTCTGCCTCTGCCTGCCACTCTGTCTGCCAAATAAATGAATAAAATCTTTAAAACAAAACAAAACAAAACAAACTGGCGAGAATGTCCGCTCTTAATATTCTCATCCACAGTACTAGAAGTTCTAGCCATGAGTGTAAGGTAAGATAAAGAAATAAAAGATACATATCAGAAAGTAAGAAATAATACTGTTTCTATTTGCAGATGACATAATCATTTTCAATAGAATATTACAAGGAATCTCTCAAAACGGAACAAGGCTATAGAACCAAAAAGTAAATTCAGCAAGGTTACAAGATAGAAGATAAAAATACACATAAGTCAACTGTATTTCAGTATACTGGCAATGAACACATGGGGTATACATAGAAAATATGTCATTTAGAGGTGCTCAGAAACTTTAAATACTTGGCTGTAAACCTAACAAAAATGTATAGAACTTGTATGATGAGAACTATGAAATACCGATGAAAGGCATCAAAGGAGATTCAAATATATGGAGAAGCATTTTCATGGATTAGAAAATCCAACAGAGTAAAGATATCAGTTCTCTCCAAGTGTCTAAAAATTTTAATATTTTTCTAGATATAAGCAGTACTATTCTAAAATATATATGGAAAGGAAAAGAAATTAGGTGAAATAATTTCAAAAATGAAAAGTGGGGGAAATCAACTTCCATGATTTCAAGACTATTAAATAACTAAAGTTATTAAGACTGTGTGATATTGGCAGAGGGCTAGACAGAGTGATCAATGGACATATAGTAAAGGAACCAGAAATACCCTCACACTAATATGCCTAATTGATTTTTGATAGAAGTGCAAAAACAATTCAATAGAGGAAAATAGATTTTTCAACAGTGGTGCTGGAGCAGTTGGATATCCACAGGCAAAAAAAGTGAGCCTCAACTTAAGTTTCATACTTTATACAAAATTTAACTCAAGGTGGATTGCAGACTTCAATGTAAAATGGGAAAATAAGACTTTTAAGATGATAATAAGAGAAAAACTTCAGGATCTAAGGCTAGTCAAAGAGTTCATATATTTGATACCAAAAACATGATCCATAAAAGAAAAAATTGATAAATTTTACTTATTCAAAATTTAAAAATTTTCTGAGCAACTTTTTTAAGAGGATGAAATAACAAGCTACATACACACTGGGGGAAAAAAATATTTGCAAACCACGCATCTGACCCAGAAACAATATCTTGAATATATAAAGACCTCTCAAAACTTAACAGTAAAAAAAATCCAATTAGAGAATGAGCAAAAGACATGCATAGCCATTTCACTGAAGGAGATATACAGATGGAAAATAAGCAATGAAGAGATGGTAAATATCATTGGTCATTAGGGAATTGCAAATTAAAAGCATAATGAGGTATCACTACATGCCTATCCAAGTGGTTACAATAACAAATAGTGACAACATCAAATGCCGGTGAGCATGGGAGAAACAGGATCACTCCTACATTGCTGGTGGGCATGTAAAATGGTAGTCACTCTTGACAACAGTTTGGCCATTTCTTATAAAGCTAAACATGTAACTAGCAGATAACTCAGCAATTATACTCTTGGTCATTTATTCTAGAAAAGCAAAAACTTATATTCACACAGAAACCTGCATGTCAACATCCAAATCAACTTAATTTGTAAGTTGGAAATGATACAGATGTTCTTCAGTGAGTGAATGGTTAAACAAACTGTGGTCTATTACCACGGAACATTACTCAGCAATAAAAGGAAATGAACCATTCATTGATGCAGGCAACGGCTTGGATGAATCTCAGGGGCATTATGCTGACAGAAAAAGTCAATCCCCCAAAGTTATATTCTGCATGATTCCATTTTTATAACATCCGTGAAACTACAAAATTATAGAAATGGAGAACAGATTAGTGGCTGCCAGATATGAAAGAGTAGGTGGGCACAGAAGAGAAGTGGGCACGGCTATAAAAGGGCAACACAGAGGATCCTCATGGCGACAGAAATGTTCCATATCTTGGCTCTATCAGTGTCAGTATCATGATTGTGATACTGTATTATAATTTCTCAGTATGTTGTCATTGGGAGAATCATAGGATTTCTCTATTATTTTTTGAAATTGCGTGTGAATCTACAATTACCTCCGAAAGAGTAATTTTAGAAAAGAGAATACGTGTAAGATCAAATGTCTGGAAATAATCCACAAAATCACTAAAAATGAAAGCAGTGATGTTTTACTAGAGATTAAGTCATGCTATGGTACCACTGTCATTAAAGCAATGTGGTATTGACTCAGAAGACCAGTGGAATTGACCAGAGAGTCAAGAAATAAATTCCTGTGACTATGGGAAGTTAACATAAACCAAAGGTAATATTTCAGTTTCAGGTTAGAAAAAAATAATTGATTTAATAAACAATGTTGATATAATTGGCTTTCCATCTGGAAGAAAATTAAAATTATACTCTTACCTCTCAACACATACAAAAATAAATCCCAAGATATTAGAAATTTAAATATAAAATGAAAAGCAGTACAAATTTTAGAAGAAAAATAAGGAGAGGATGGGGTAAGCAATACCTTTTGAAGCAAAACAGACCACCAGAGGCCTTAAAGGAAAAACACATGCCTGTAAAACTTAAATCTTTTAAACTTGGCCAAAAATTACTATAAAAAGTCAAAAGATGCTAAAGAAATTGAAAAAAAGATATTTGGAACAAACAGAACAGAAAATCAGTAGTGTCCCTAATGTTAAAAGAAGGCCCTTTTGTCTTTTTTCTTTTTTCCCACGATTTATTTATTTACTTGAGAGCGAGAACGTGCAAGAACACCCACAAGCAGGGATGGGGGCAGCTGGGGAGGGAGAGAAAGTCCTAAGCTGACTCCCTGCTGAGCAAGGAGCCTGCCACAGATCAGGACCCTGAAGATCATGACCTGACCCAAAATCAAGGGCCTGAGCTTAACTGACTGAGCCACCCAGGCACCCCTGCCCTCATCTTTTTACCTCACATACACTGTCTATATTTTAGTATTAGTGTTATTTTTACTCTCCTCTTCCTCATCTTCACCGTCTCTGTCTACTTCCCATTTTGATGACTAGGAAATGATCTATGTTTCTTTAATTTGCATTACTCTACTGATCAGTGAGGCACTGTATTTATCAGTTGTTTGCAGTCATCCTTCGGTGAATTTTTAATTTGTTCATTTTTCTACTATGTTGCATTTTTCAATTTTAATGCTACTTTAGAAAGTAGCATTGCTATTATACATTGAAATTGAAGCATTATAATCTTAGAGCCTCATATTGTGGCAATATCAAGAATCACTTAAAATGCATGTATATTTTAATATTTTATTATGTTATTTAATAATTTTTAATTGTTTAATATTTAATTTTATTTAATAACTTCAATATGTTCACCTAGGGGAAATTTTTCCTTTAAAAATAAATGTGCCAGTTTGAAAAAGAACATTAGGACATTGTACTGACTAAATCAGAAATACCTTGAAAGTTTATTAATAGCAGCTTGGTTGAATAAATTGTGGTACAGCCATATCATTATGCAGCTACTGAAAAAAATAAGTCCTATCTATACTAGGTAACTTATAAGGGTTTTATTTTCTTTTTTTTTCTAGATTTTTAAAATTGTATTTATTTGGCAGAGAGACACAGTGAGAGAGGGAACACAAGCTGGTGGAGTGGGAGAGGGAGCATCAGGCTTCCCACTGAGGAGGGAGCCTGGGATCATGAACTGAGCCAAAGGCAGATATTTAACCAACTGAGCCATCCAGGCGCCCCTTATAAGGGTTTTCTTAGGAGATGTAAATGAGGAAATATTATAGAAACTATGGTTTGTTTGTTCTTTACTATGAATTGCTCAAAGTTCGATATAGGTATTTAAAAATATTCACACATTATAAGCATAGAAAGAAGTATGGAAAACTATATAACAGAATGTTAACTTTGGTTCCTTGATGAGGGGTCAGATGAGGTATAGGGGTCCCGAGAAAGGGAAGAAAGAGGTAAGGAAACAAAGATTGAACATCAGAGAAAAGATATTTCGAATTTTAAAAGACGGGCGCCTGGGTGGCTCAGTGGGTTAAGCTGCTGCCTTCAGCTCATGTCATGATCTCAGGGTCCTGGGATCAAGTCCCGCATGGGCTCTCTGTTCAGCAGGGAGCCTGCTTCCTCCCCTCTGTCTCTGCCTGCCTCTCTGCCTACTTGTGATCTCTGTCAAATAAATAAATTTAAAAAATATTTAAAAAAAAGAATTTTAAAAGACATGTATAATATTACCCATTTATATAAAATTCTGTATGTATACATATATACATGTATGTCTCTGCCTAAAAACCTGTATGAAATCATAGCCACATAAATATTAATAGTGTGTATCTCACAGTGGTGCAACTTGAGGGTTCTTATTTATTTGTTTGTTTGCTTGCTTCTCATTTTCTAAATTGCTTATATAACCAGAAAAAAACAATAAGACTGTGTCTTAGTTGGCAGTCATGCGGGGAAAACCAACTCATTTTTTTTTTGCATGTATTTTTGTGTCATGGAGAATTTGCATGGGAGACACCAGGGTAGACCCTGTGCTCTGAGGTTGGAAGCCCAATGAGTGAGCAGGCTGGAGCTTTCAGAGAGGAGAGGATGAGGGCTTTATATTCTGGAGGTGAGGCAGAGGGAGTAACCTTACCCTGTGATGGATTTCCTAACTTGGAGAGGTGGTGGGTCTGGGGCATTTCTTCTAGTGATGAAGCATGATGGGGATGGGGCCCCACTCAACCACAGCTTTGGAAAAGGTAGAACCTGGTGGGGGAGCTGGTAAAGAGATAGACACAGACAAGCTTGTAAACCAGAGGTTGTGCTGAGATAAGTATCTATGTGGGGATGATAAGAGGTGGTTAGATTCTGAAGATTTCTGAGGTAGTTCAAATAGAATTTGTCGATGGAATCGGGGATAGCATCAAGATTTTTGGCCTGAGCTCTAGAAGAATGGAGTTACACTTACAGAGATGATCAGCTGGGGAAAAGCAGGTTTGGCCGTGGTAAACCATAGTTTCCTCTAGGCGTGTAACATTTGGGAACAGTATTCAACATTTTTGCTGAATATTCTCCACTTGCACCTCAAGAATCACTTGCACTTTGCTCTGTGTCCTAGGTAGCTGCCCACTGCAGACTTCGTCACCCAAGCTCCCATGCCTTCGAGGTTGTCGTCGGCACTGGAAGACAGATCAGGGGGCAGGAAGGAGTGGTTGGGAATGTTTCCCCCAGCGCTCCCCCTGCTGTGGTGTGGCTTGTCAGTGACTGCGTTCCTCTACCTGAGGCCCAAGCTCCTGTCACACGGCCTTACCAACCTTACGTGGAGAGCGATAGTTCTTGTCAGGCACTTGCAGCAGCTCCCTTCTCTTTCCTCTCAGTGTTAGTTTGCTAGGGTTACCGTAACAAAGTCTGTACCACAGACTGGAAGACTTCAACAACAGAAATGTATTTTCTTATACTTCTGGAGGCTACAAGTTTGAAATCAAAGTGTCAGAAGGATTACTTCCTTCTGATGGCATTGAGGGAAGGATCTGTTCCAGGCACTCTCCTTGACTTGTATGTGGCCATTTTCTCCCTGTGTCTTCATGTCCTCTTTCCTCTGAATGTGTCGCACCCAAACTTCCTCTTATAAGGACAGTAGATGTTTGGATTAGGACCCAGCTAATGACCTCATTTTAACTTAATCAGTTGCATAAATACCCTACCTGTAAACATCATGTTCTGAGGTATGGGGGGTTAGAACTTCCACATGAATTTTGAGGGGGGACACAATTCAGCTTATAATACTCTTTAAACCTAGAGGTAATGATGGGTCCTTGCTCTTTCTTATTCCTCAAGGGCTTCATCATCTCTTGCTAGTTTCCCTCTCCCTGCCCAGTCCTCTGTAAAGAGTTGAAACTTTTCTTCAGTTACCCCTTCAGTGTGCCATCTGTTGCATGTAGGAACTGTGACTGGTGTAACATCCAAGTGGCCATATTGAACAGAGACTGAAATATTTCAAGCTAGAATTCAGAAGAAAGGCCTAAGGTGACTCCAGTCTCAAACCTGGCCAGCTGGTCACTCAGTGGCCCATTTCGCAGAAGCTGGATTGAAGGAAAGGGGAAGTGGTTTTGAGGGCACTCTAGAGCTGTTTCAGTAGCTTGGAAAGGAATGACTTTGAAGAGGCTATGAAATTGAACAGTGGAGAGATAATGGAGATGGCAAATCTGAATACAGTATAAAGATATGTATTCAATAGGAGTATTTTTTTTAAATTGAAGTATTGTTGACATGCAGTGTTATATTAGTTTCAGTTGTACAACACAGCAATTGACAACTTTATGTTAAGCTGTGCTCATCACAAGTGTTCGCTACCATCTTTGACCAGACAGTGCTATTAAGTACCATTGACTGCATTCTCTGTGCTGTGCCTTTTAGTTCCTATAGTCCCCTTTAGAATAAGTCCCATGACTTATTCACTCCATACCAGGAAGCCTGTATCTAACCCCTCAATCCATCTTGCCCAACTCTCCACCTCTTTCCCCTCTGGCAACCATCAGTTTGCTCTCCATATTTATGGCTCTGTTTCTGCTTTTTGTTTATTTGTTCATTTTTTTGTTTCGTTTTTCAGATTCCAGAGAGAAGTGAAATCATTTGATATTTTTCTTTGACTTATTTCACTTAGCATAATACTTCTAGGTCTATCCATGTTGTTGCAAATGGTAAGATCTCATCTTTTTTATGGCTGAGTAGTACTCCATTGTTTATCCACAAGATGTATCTATCCATTCTTCTATTGATGGACACTTAGGTTGCTTTCATACCTTGGCCACTCTAAATAATACTGCAGTAAACATAAGGGTACATATATCTTTTCAAATTAGTGTTTTTATTTTCTTCAGTTAAACACCCAGTAGTGGCATTATTGGATCATAAGGCATTTCTCTTTTTTAAAATTTTTGAGAAACCTCCATACTCATTTCCTCAGTGGCTGTATCAATTTACATTCCCATCAACTGTGCACGAGGTTCCTTTTTCTCCACATCTAAGCCAACACTTGTTATCTCTTGTCTTTTTTATTTTAGCCATTCTGATAGGTGTGAGGTGATACCTCATTGTGGATTTGATTTCTCTTTCCCTGCTGATGAATGATGTTGAGCGTCTTTCCATTTGTCTGTTGGTCATCTGTATGTCTTCTTTGGAAAAATGTCTATTCAAATCCTCTCCCCATTTTAAAATCAGATTATTTGGACTTTTTTGGTGCTGAGTTGTATAAGTTCTTTGTATATTTTGGATATTAACATCTTATCAGATATATCATTTGCAAATATCTTCTCCCAATCAGTAAGTTGCCTTTTAGTTTTGTTGATGGTTTGCTGTGCAAAAGCTTTTCATTTTGATGTGGTCCCAATAGTGGGTTTTTTGTTTGTTTTTGCTTTGTCTCCCTTGCTGTAGAAGGCATACCTAGAAAAATGTTATTGAGACCAATATTAGTGAAATTACTGCCTATATTTTCTTCTAGGAATTTTATGCTTTCATGTCCCATATTTAAGTCTTTAAACCATTTGAGTTCATGTTTGTGTGTGGTGTAAGAAAGTGGTCCAGTTTCATTCTTCTGCATGTAGCTGTCCAGTTTTCCCAGCATATTTATTGAGGAAACCATCTTTTACTCCATTGTATGTTCTGCCTCCTTTGTCATAGATCAATTGACCATATAAGTGTGGGTTTATTTCTGGGTTCCCTATTCTGTTGTATTGATCTAGGTGTCTGTTTTTGTGCTGGTACTTTACCATTTTGATTAATGTAGGTTTGTAATGTATATTAAAATCTGGGATTGTGATACCTTCAGCTTTGTTCTTTGTTCTTAAGATTGCTTTGGCTATTTGGGGTCTTTTATGGTTCCATGCAGATTTTAGGTTTGTTTGTTCTAGTTCCATGAAAAACACTGTTCGTATTTTCAAAGAGATTGCACTGGAATCTGTAGATTGCTTTGGGTAATGTGGATATTTTAACAACATTACTTCTTCTAATCCACAAGCATGGAATATCTTTCCCGTTGGTCATCTTCCGTTTCTTTCGTTAGTGTTTTGTAGTATTGAATGTATTGGGCCTCTTATCTATCTGGTTAAGTTTATAACTGGATGTTTTATTCTTTTTGCTGCAATAATAAGGGGAATTTTTTTATATTTCTTTTCCTACTACTTTGTTATTACCTTATAGAAATGTAACTGATTTCTGTGCATTACTTTGTATTCTGCAACTTTCTGAATCTGTTTATTTTAGTTGCTTTTTGGTGGAGTCTTTAGGGTTTTCTGTGTCAAGTGTCATATCATCTGCAAATAGTGACAGTTTTACTTCTTCCTTACCAGTTTGGATGCCTTTTATTTTTCTTGTCTCCTAGCTGTGGCTAGAACAGTACTGTGTCGAATAAAAGTGGTGAGAGTGGATGTCTTTGTTCCTGATCTTTGAGGGAAAACTCTGTTTTTCACCATTGAATATAATGCTAGCTGTGAGTTTTTCATATATGGCTTTTATTATGTCGAGCTATATTCCCTCTAAATCCACTTTATTGTGAGTTTTTATCATAAACAGATGTTGAATTTTGTCAAATACTTTCTCTGCATTTATTGAGATGATTTTATGTTTTATCCTTCATTTTGTTAAGATACCACTTTATAGATTCACAAATATTGAACCATCCTTGTGTCCTTGGAATAAATCCCACTTGATCATGGTGAATGAACCTTTTAATGTATTATTGAATGCGGCTTGCTGATATTTTGTTGAGGACTTCTGCAGCTGTGTTCATCAGGGATAGAGGACTGTAGTTTCCTTTTTTTTTTTTTTTTTTTTTGGGTAGTGTTTTGTCTAATTTGGGTATGAGAGTAATGCTGGCCTCATAATAGATTTGGAAGCTTTCCTTCCTCTAAATAGAAGGATTTTAATAGATTGCATTATGGCAAGGCAAATTATTTTATTTGTGCAGGGTAACTGTCTGTATGTGTTAGTGGAAAAGAGGGAGGGACTGGAAGAAAGGGAGAGATTGAGGATATATGAAAGAGACAAAGTGTGGTGACTCTGGAGTTAGGCATATATACAGCACAGAGCAAAACTACTATCAGTACAGGGGGGAGAAATTGACTTCTGAGAGAATGACTCTTTTGTCCATTGAGACTGGAGGGAAGGTGAGTAAATGTTTGAAAGGCAGTAGAGCCAAGAGGCAATGTGGGGGACTCTGTTTCCTAACATCATTAGCATTTCAAAACAAAGTTTTGCTTTATTTTAGCTGTGAATAAAACCATATTTGCAAAGACAGTGCTTTTACATTCATGATTGGTTGGTTTCTTTATATTAATTTCTGGGAGATTCTAAATAATAAATGTTTTACTATTATGTGTTGAATCTGCTCATTGTCACTGTGCATGTATTATACAAATATGTTATCAGTGACTCTCCACTCACAGGTATTAGCACAGTTCTTACTCATTATTCCACGATAAATGTTGAAAATATACCCCAGTTGCTTCTAGATGTCATTTACAATTCTTGTCTTATTTGTTAAAGTACATACAAATTTGTGGCCATTTTAAATATAGATGAACAGGGACTTCTGGTTCACTCTATATAATAATCTGGAAAAGTCATACAGAAGAAGATTTTCAAGCTAAAATAATATCCTTTAATTTAGTTGCCACAATGGAACTGTTAGGATGTATTATGTCAGTTACTCAAAAGCAAATGTGCTAAATGTGCATTAAATACATTTCCATCCTGAAAGGAAACTTGGAGGTCTTCTGGATCAGTTCATCTCATTTTACAGATAAAACCATCAAGGCCCAGAGAGCTAAATAATCTTCTTAAAGTCGCACAACTAGCTGGTAGACTAGAAGCCAGGACTCCTGTCTCATCAGGCGGGACTGGGTGTTCTCTACTGAACTGCCTCGTCCAAAGGTCAGAACAACTGTGCCTTAAGTATTTGATTTTATACCAGGTTTGGCCTACCATGACCGAATAATTTTTTAAAAAGGTGCTCCACAGAATAACTGTGAGATAAGATTAAAGCCCAGGAGGAATATAGTCATGATGCCCAGAATTCATGATTGGTTGTGTGAGTGAAGCCATCGGGAGGGAAGGTTAAATTGAGGTTCTCTGCCCCTTGGCCATGTTGAGGCTCAATAGAACCATCAAGGAGACTCAGGGAGAGCAGATCTTGCTCAGAATAGAGTGGCAACTGTCTTCTGGAATTCTTACCAGGAGTTCTCTAAATTGTGCTCTGAAAATGCTCAGTAATGATTGTTTTTGCTTTGTTACTAGAGATTTTTATTTCTTGATTAGGGCATTGGGGCAGAAAGTGATAGAATCTTCTTTATTATGAAGTTATTTCTGGAGTCACTGATTTTTGTTTATAGTTTGGGTTTTGTTTTGTTTTGTTTTGTTTTTAACTGAAAGAGAAAGAGGCAAACTTTATCTATTGCGGCCAGATAATTAATGCTCTGGAAGAACAAGGTGAAGTCCTGACTTGAGCTGTGTGGCTCACACATGTAAAATATTCCCTCCTAGTAAGTGACCGATTTGGTAAGCAGTGAAGAACAAGCAGTTCCTAGCAATTATGGGTGAGCAGAGCTGTGGCCTTTGGCTGAGACAAAACAGCTCTCATCACTGAGCTAAGAAGAGATCATTTATCCATTCAATAACTGAGTAGATATTTACTAGGCATTAGGGATCTAGCAGGGCACCGGCCCTCTTGCCAGTCTGAGACAGGGAGTAAAGGTATGTGTAGGAGTCATGGTCTTATATGTGCTCAGTTATTGTATGGATCAAAGACATCACGACAGGCTTTCAATAACCAATGCTCTTACACATGACACTTCTTGTACAAGATTGTGCTTGCCAGGATCTCACTTTCAGGATATCAGAAAATTATCAGAAAGGATTTATTTCACATAAATTCCTTATCTCTAAAAACATACCTGGAGTTCTCTTGAATGGTCATTTCCTTCCCTGTTAACATTACGCCAATATTCGCTTTTAACAACTTTCTTCTGTAAGAGCTCTGTGGGTTTTGATTAGTTAGTATGGTTTTTCAATAATGCTGAGAAAAAAAAAATTTTTTTTAACATTAGTAGACACTATCTCCTATGTGCCAGCACAAAGCCAATTGCTTTATACATTTCATTGTAAAGTAGATATGATTTTTCATTTCACAGATGAGGAAACCAAAATTAAGTAATTTGTCTAGAGAATAACAGGTTTTATGGTGGCAGAATTAGGACTTCTGGCTCCAAAGTGCACATTCTTCCTTTTGCACCAAGCCACCCAGGGTTCAGGGCCCCTGAGGGCCTCCCTGAGGAAGCTGCACTGGGGTGGGGGGGAGGTAGTGGGAGCTGTGAGGCTTCAGTGCTTACAAATATTTGCTCCACCGTGATGATCAATGAAACCAGTCTCAAGATAGGGTTTTGTGTCTTTTTATCTTAAAACCTATTGATGTTGCTGACTTTTTGCTACGTACTATTTGAGGTCCCAGTTCATAATAAGACAGGGTTAATAATAATACCCTCCTTTTATTTACATCTTACTATGTACCAGGAATGGCTCCACGTAATTCATTTAATGCTCGCAATGATCCTATGAGGTCAGACTTTTCATTGTCCTTATAGGTAAGAAAATAGAGGTACAGAGATGAGATAACTTGCCTAAAGTCACCAAGCTAGGAAGTGCTAGGAGCCAGGATTCAGACCTGGCAGAATGACTTCAGCGTTCTTCTTGACCATACCAAATTGACTCTTTGCCAAGGGAATAACGGGGTGAAGGAGATATCCAAGTGAACAGACAAAGGCAATATAGCATGGTGAGGGCCATGAGGAGGCATACACAAGACACTGCTGAGTTCAGAGAATGGCAGGGCCTCTGGAGAAGCACAGTGAACTGAGGTGAAGAAAGCAGAAAATGAATCAAGAGGCGGGAGAGAGTGACTCGTGCAAAGACCAGAGGCAAGAGCGCACACTGGGTTTGACACCCACCATACTTGTGGCCAGAGATAGGGAGGGGAAGGAGTCTGGGGAGTCGTTGACCCATCTTACAGGCTTTGAAGTAGGAAGTTGAGGAAGGTGTCTCTCTACAGGGAAACGACATGGTGGTTTGTATGGAGGGGGCAAGACTGGAGGAGCTGAGACATTTTAGAGGTCAACCGCATTCATCCAGCTAAGAAAGGAAGGAAGCTTGAATCAAAACGTTGTCCCTGTAGGTGGCGAATAAGGAGGTAGACTCAGGAGAGCAAGGCTTGGAAAACTAATTATGGGTGAAGTGAGGGTGAAGAACCAGGTTGACATTTACTTTCTGGAGACTTGGCAGGTGCCAGTGCTATTCACCAAATAGGGGGAGGAGGAGGGAATGAACAGCGACGACATCCGCCCCTGTGCATGCCGAACACATTGTGCTACTCTCTGTTCTAAACACTTGGTCTCTAGTGACAGCCTGTGGTGTCACACTGTTATCACCCGCAGTGTACAGATGAAGAAACAGAGGCACAGAGGGCTTCAATCATCGAAGCCAGCCCAGGTGCAGCTGCTAAGTGGTAGAGCCGGGATTTGAACTCAGGAAGTCTGGCAGTGGATTCTGCGCTCTTGGCCACCGGGCTACGTTGGGAGCAAGATCGGGAGGGGAATTTGGGGCATCTCAGATGTCAAATGCCTGTAGAGCCATCAGATGACAGTTTCTGGCAGGGAGTAGGGCACATGGGCCTGGAGCTCAGGGTGAAGTCAGAATTCCTCTGCCAGCTTGAGGTAGAGCCAGTGCGCAGGGATCATCTGCATCTGGACAGCTGGGAGCGGGCACTCCCTTTATGGTCATTTTTTGAGCTTGTGTCCTCAGTATCCCAAACATGTTGGAATCATGAACATTACAAACTGATTTTTAACAATACATTTAATGGTGAGGGCTTGAAATTTTAGGAAGCACTGCTTGAAACCAGTGGGCATCAATTTAGGGGAGAGACTGTGTTCAGAAAAATGACTCATCACCTTAGATTCTTTCGGGAATCAGGTGGTGGGATGATTAAATAGATAAAATACAGACAGGACTCTTCACTTGTCATATGATTCTGGATACTGCGAAGAGATAAGCCCCAATATGGAAAGAGGCCGGCAGAATTAGTGGGGAAAAGCTAGGCTCAAGGCGTAGGAAATAACCAAATTAAATGGGCTGCTTGCAGGCACAAGTCTACTGTGGGCTAATTTGTTTCCTGCAAAAAGGAAAAAATAAACCCTCAACTCATTTTTGTCTTCTTAAATTTTAAACAGGCACTGCGTAATTGCGCTTTCCTTCTCTTCAGATTGTTGCTTGGGAAAGGGGGAAGGGAAGAGAGAGAGAAACGGAAGAGAGAGAGACAGGGCGGAGAGAATAGAGGAAGTGCCTTGGGCTCCATCTCCTTGCTTATCAGGGATGCTAATAACCTCCCACCTGCCACTGCAACCACTAACCGGGTATGTTTCATCTAAGCATCTTGTCTTTTAAGTATTAGTGCTTGCTCTTTTTCTGAGGAGAATTTCAACTTCAGTTTTCTTTCATCTCTTGTCTCTGCCTGAGAAGCTATAGTTTAACGGCACTTAGTGGGCCAATTGATTAAACATTGACCTCATTTGCAGGCTCAACCCAGACAGGATACAGAGAAAGCAGGAAGCCCGTTTGGCCAGGCTACATGTTCTGGTACCCTCCATCTCTGCAGGACATTTGTTCATCCTTCAGATTTTTGTGGAAGGCTTACTATGTGCCAGGCATTGCATTAGAATCTGGGGAACAGAGAATGAGAGTTTGCAATCTACTGAGAAGGAGAGGTCCACAGGCTGTGGCAGTGCAGTGTGCTACGTACTGTGGGAGAGTAACGGTAGAAAGCTATGGTGAGACCTATCAGGAACATGAAACTAAGACTTGCCTTCTTAGCGCAAGCTTCCTGCGGGCTGAGGGGGAAAGACTACGCAGAGATCCGTAGGCTAACAGGAGTTAGTCAGCCTGAGGGGCAAGAAGAAAGATACAGGGCTCTAGGCTGTGGGAATAGCATGTGCAAAAGTCCTGAGGCTATAAATAATGAGAAGGCTCATGGAAGACCAATGGAGTTCAGTGTGACCAGACAGCATGAGTATGGAAGAAGGAGGCAGGGTAAGAAGGGAGGTAAGGCTGGAGAAGTCACCAGGAGGGTTTTGGACAGCTGACCTTATTATAAGCGTAAGGAATTTGGCTTCTACCATGATTACAGTATGAGCCATTGACATGGTTTTGAACAGAGATTGACATGATCAGATTGACAGTGTATAAATACTGAACCGGCTGAAGTGTGGGCAACGCCTTAGAGGGCACAAGCCTGGAAAGGTGCCACTGGGGTGTTGCTGTAGTAAGGCAGGTGTGAGAAGATGCGGGCCTGAACTCAGATAATGGCTTGCTTAATAGATTGGCTTGGGTGGAATTAGAAAGGGGGGGAAGCCTAAGGGTCAAGGATAGAGTGGTGATAGCAGCAAGGCTGTGAAGAGTTCACTCTTCCCACTGCCACCAGGATGTCTGTAGGCCATGCTTCTTTTGTTTGCCACTTACTGAGTTACAATTGTTGGAAAAACAGACTCTATAATCTCTTCACGTTTCCCATGCCATCCTTCCATGCAGCCATTAATTCACTGAGCAAATTCATTATATATAGTCTGTGCCCTTGAAGAGTTTGCAGACAATTAAGTAAACAATTAGAAAATCATACCAGGTTCCAGCAGCATGTTCAGGTAGGAGCACGGAGAGTCTAAAGGGTTTGCATGCTCAGAACCTACTTTGGCGTCCCCTCGCACATCTGAAGGGAAAAACCCCTCAGTGCTAACTGAAATTCATATATGTGTGTCAGAATTACCACCAACACATCGCTGACCTCTCTCAGGTGAGTTCCTCACCTCCATTCCCAATTGCTTTCTCGAAAACCTTGATGAAACGTCCTTTAGAAACATCAGACTTAGCGTTTCCAAAAACAACTTAAGAATCTTCCCTCTATGTTCCCTGTCGTGGTGGGTGGTATCACCATTTACTGATCATTCACACAAAAAACTTCAAAGACAGCTGCGACCTCTCCTGCTTCCTCATTGCACATTTGTAATCCAGCTGGCTAGGAAGACCGGTCAAGTCAGCAAGCAAAACGTATCAGTATCTGCATCGCGCTAGCGAGGACCGGCGTAACTGCTCCCTTGACTAATGCACAGTCTTGTAACGGTTTCTTGGGTACCACTCTGTCTTTGACATTCTCATCAGAGTATTTCTTGTCTAAGCAAATCAGACTGTCATGACTTGATTTTAAAACTTCAGAGGACTCTCCATCCTTAAAGGGTAAGATCCAAACTCCTTAACAGGGTCCTTCCTGGTAAGGCCCCAAATTATATTTTTTAGTCTCTCTCCCTGACTAGACTGTCGACTCCACCAGGGCAGAGACTAGGCCTTATTCATCTTTGTAGACTTAATGTCTAGTGTAGCACACGACACCTAGTATTTGTTCAATAAATGTTTCCCAAAAGATTAGGGATATAAATGTGACACCTTCCCACTATATTCGCCTACTTGCTTTCAAGGTAAACTAGCCCGTGCTGTGTTTTGCTGTAGGCAGCATGGCGGTGGCAGAATGAGCTATGGCTTTCCTGGCCTCTAGGATCCTCTTCCTCCTCCTCATGTCCAGAATTGCAGTGAGCACCCAGTCATTGAGCTCTTATTGCCAGTGACAGATGATGGATAGAACAGGGAAGAAATGTAGCTCGCTTCCAGAAAGAGGGTTTTGCTCACATCTGGGCAGTTATAAATAAGGCTTGAAAACAGCAATAAGCCTTTAAGAGTGTTTGTAGTGCACAAAGACCGACTCTAGCATTGCTGTGGTGCTAATGGTCTCTAGTGGAGTTTTGTTAATTGGCAGTGAAGCAAGAAAAGGAAAATTGAAATGGTCTCAAAGGCAAGGGCTGGGACTCTCCTGCACGTAGTGGTACCCATCAGAGCCTCTTTAGAGAGGCACACACCGAGAGAGGGTGCTGATGACAGAAATTTTGAAGGCTGAAGAAAATTCGTGCTTGAGGAAGAACATTATGTATTACCTGTGTGTATCCGTGTGTGTGTGTGTCAGTGGAGAAAGGGTCAGTGAGAGAATTACCACATTTCTGTATCTTTTTTTAATGCAATTATGAGAGATAGGTGTTTATTTGAGATACCTCAGAAAATAAATTTAAAGAAAAATGTAGTGAGTCGTAATCCCAACATCAGGAATAATAAGTGTTACTCCTTGGTGTTGTTAATTTTGAGTGTTTTATATGTTTATATAAATAAATAGTCAAACATTATTGTTAAGACCACAACCTGTATCATCAAACTGAAATGGCTTCCAGTCTTACTTACTACCTTCTTGCCCTTGGCCTTAAACTGTCTAAGCCTCAATTATCTTATCTACAAAATAGGGATAATAAGAATGTAGCCATAGGTTTGTTTTGAAGATGAAATGAAATAACATACATGAAATTGCTTAGTATGGTGCCTGACACACATGGGAAGTACACCACAGGTGTTGGTCCTATTTTCTTTAAAAAAAGGGATGTTAGGCTGTGTGTGTGTGTGTGTGTGTGTGTGTAGTTTGGTATCATGCCTTTTCTTCTAGTACTTTCTTTTTTAATTCTTTCAAAATAGTCATGGATTTTACTCTTCTGCGGTGGTTAGAAAGCTAGTTTTCAGCTTTTAGCTACTTCCGAATACGATTGCAAACAACTTTTCTCAGCTTAGTCTCTCCTGTATTCATAATTATTTTCTTAGGATGAGTTGCTGAAAGTGGAAGAGTAGGTTAAAGGGCATGACTGTTTGGAGATTCTGCATACCTGGTGCCAAACTGTCTCCTGGAGAGGCTGCAGCAATTCTCCTCCTGGCCTATGTGAGAGATCTCATTTCTCACCCTCACATATACACATGCATTTAAATCCTTTCATTTAGTAAGTCACCCCCCATTTTTCTCTGGAATATTTAATATTAATGTTGATGGTTACACGAAGGATAAGTGCCTCTTATATAGTATGCTAAAGAACTTGGTATTCTGCAGAAGGTGAGACCAAAGGGGGAACTCACTAAGAGGTCTGTGTGAAATAAGAGGTCTATGTAATACAAGAGTATGTAAAAGGTCTGAGTGAAAGACTTATTTCCGATGTTTTGTGTGATTCAACTATATAAGAGGAGCTGGTCCTCAATAGAAATGGGTGAGATCTCTTGAATACAAGCACAGAACAGCAACTTTCAAAAGGATGAAACACTGGAAGGGCTCTTGAGGGAGCTCATGGCCCCCTGAAGCTTTTAAGAACAGCACGGTCTCCTCTTTGCTTGGGTGCTTGAAGAGCCAAGGCCCAATCTGCAATTCTGTAGTTATTTTAGTGGGGTATTGATTTTGTGACATTTTTGGAATTAGAAAGAGATGGTTTTATTCCAATGCATGTATCAGGTGACATTTTGAAATAGGCGAATTAAGCTCCATTTAGAGCCATCTCTCCCTTTACAAGTTCAGACAGGTGCAATGCAGACCCGCTATCAGCTGTCTAATCTGAAGCAGGTTAATAGGTAGCAGCAATGTCCACAATCTTCTAAAAATAAAACTTCCTGTATTGTTCTTTTAATGCTTGGGCAGCGTTTGATGGAAAGGGGTATTTACTCTTAAAAAGTACATTTAATGGCCGAGTACATAATGAAGAAATAAGTAAGCGCAAAGATGCTGTTTTTTCGTTCCTGACCAGTCTACCCCAGCTCTTCCCCCTGGATTCTTTCACACAAAGAACACATTGTTACTGGAGCCATTACGGAGCTCCTGCGCTTTGCCAGGCTCTGCGGGGCTCAGGGGAAATGGCTATAGATTGCAGCGGAAAAGTCCATCAGACGGATCACATGTGACCCCACTGTTTCTCAGAAAGAATGCACTAGAACACTTCAGCTGAATAGGAAGATTTTCCAAATGTTTGAAATCAGTTTTGAGACAAAAAGAGGAAGATGCTAAGAAATGGATTTGGCCTATACACATTCGACCACACGGTGCCCATTTCTCTGGAATGCGGGCATTAGGGGCTTTCATGTGGATGAGGGACCTTACGGGGGGTGGGGGAACCCCAGCCCACCACAACAATTAAGCAGCAATTGAAGAAAGGCAGGCAGGAAAAGATGGCCCCATGTTAGTACAATAGCTCAGGGGCTTTTCATTTTGGGGCATAAAGACAGAACAGAGAATGTTGTTTTCTTTTTAAAGCCCTTTTAAAAATGGTAACTGCATCCTGCTCTTGTGGATGTATTACTTATGACATCCCAGTTTTCATCCGTTCATGATTTTACATTAGAGTTAAATCTCTGCAGCTTGAATCTCACGGCTGAGTTAGCCAGAGCCCATAAAATATTGAAACCTTTAGAGCAGCAGCCAGCCAGGTTGAGAGAAGTTCATGTCCAAAGCTGAGCTTTAGATTCTGAGACATCCCAATTGGAGTGTAGTACAGAAAAAAGCACTGATAAAATTTTCATAAAAATGAGCTAAGGATATTGCTAGCATGCTTCCCAGCATCTGTATGAAAACTTAATCTGAGCTAATGGAAAGGATATGAAAGCCTTTCTCAATTCAAACACAGTCAATGCATGATTCATAAATTATTGTCAGAGAAGTGATTCAGCTCCCAGATTTACTCTCTTTTGGGTTGAAGCAACCAGAGGAAAACCGGGTCTTTTTGACCTTTAATGCCAGCAAATTTAACAGTAGAGCTGTCAATATAGCCAAGTAAACTGGTCATTTCTCCAAACAGCAACAAAATACCCTCATATACCCAGTGCGAGCTAATATCAACTTGGCCCACTAGGTTACTGACGGGCACATTGAGAGCAGCAAATACCAAGCACCTGAGCTCCTCTGGCTACATAGGACCAAATGGAATCTCTGTGTGGCCGTGCCCACATGGTCCGCAGTAGTTTGGGTGGATGCAGTTCTTGCGTGTTTGCTCACTTTCAGATCCTTTGGGTGGTGACAGTGGACTCACACTGCCCCATAAAGAAGGCACTGTTGTTATTACTATTAGCAGCTCAAATTTATAGCTGGAAAAAAGGAGCTCAGGTTTGTGCTTTGGGTCATTAGAGAATAGTGTTACATAGAAATCATGGACATTGTTCATATTAACAAAATAAGTTTAAGATAGCATCTGGAAACCTAAATACTCCTGCATATTGGGAATCCTATTAAAATGTCCTTTTAATTTTGGGTTCCTTCTTTTGCCAGCTATGTTTGTACCCTGCCCTGCAAATGCTAGGCATTGTGGAGCATGTGAAGATGAAAACATAGACTGTCTCTCTTAAGTTAAAAACCTTCTGCAACTGAGCTGTAGAATTTCAGACTCGAGAAAGTTCTTAGAGGTTATCTTGTCCAGTCATTCTCCTCCATAGAGCTCTTGTCTCTTCTGCAACATCCCCATTAAGTGGTCAGCCAACCTACGTTGCATGTGTTTGCTAAGAACCCTTGCCTTTGGTTAACATCCAGTCACTCAAGTTAGAAACCTATAGTCCATTTTCGTTCCTTATCTGTCAAACTCCTGCACTTGAGACCATGTGCTGCAATTTCTTAGAAACACTCTGGCCCTTCCCCTGTGGTGCCACAGCCTCTGTTCGGGCTTAATTATCTCTCACTGGGTTTGTTTCAAACATTCTCCAGGTTTCCCTGCCTATGATCTCTTCTTCATCAAGTTTACCCTGCTTTCTGTCAATGTAGTTTCATTCTAGGACAGATCTGATCATGTCACCCATGTGTTCTCAAAGCCTTTTTTGGCTTTTTTAAATTTATTACGGAATTAATTCCAAATTTATGAGCATGATATTCGAGGCCCTTGCAATAAGATTCTGAAAGACCCTTCCCAGGCTTCTCTCTATGCAACCCTTGAATAGTAAGTAGTTCCTTGGGCCCGGTCAGACCCACCTGCAAGTACAGCTTTTAGCAAATACCAAAACTTGGATGCATCCGGCAACCTGAGATCAAGTGAATGTGAATCTGGGGGAGGAGGACACAATGTAGGTGTATTTTTCAAAAGTTCTCCAGATGAGTATGATGGATAGCCAGAGCTGGACTTTGTGCTTTAGGAGTACTGAGTCATTTCCCCTTCTTGTAACACCCATGAACTTTCATGCTTCTTTGCTTTTTTCAAGCTGTTACCATGACCTGAAGTCCTAGTCATCCCATCCCAGTCTAGGACGAAGGCAAACATTTGTATTTATTATTTTTTTTAATTTTTTTAAAAAATTTATTCATTTGTCAGAGAGAGAGGGAGAGAGAGAGAGAGAGAGAGAGAGAGGGAGCACAGGCAGACAGAGTGGCAGGCAGAGGCAGAGGGAGAAGCAGGCTCCCTGCCAAGCAAGGAGCCCGATGTGGGACTCGATCCCAGGACGCTGGGATCATGACCTGAGCCGAAGGCAGCCGCTTAACCAACTGAGCCACCTAGGCGTCCCTATTATTTTTTTTTTTTTAAAGATTTCATTTATTTATTTGACAGAGACACAGCAAGAGAGGGAACACAAGCAGGGGGAGCGGGAGAGGGAGAAGCAGGCTTCCTGCTGAGCAGGGAGCCCGATGCAGGGCTCGATCCTAGGACCCTGGGATCATGACCTGAGCTGAAGGCAGGTGCCTAACGACTGAGCCACCCAGGTGCCCCAACATTTGTATTTAGAGTAGTGTTGATTGAGTGGTCAGGGGGTCGAGGGGACTTTAAAGAACCAAAGAAGTTTACCCAGAGGAGAGACAGTCTGGTAAACTGAGTATCATACGATATTCCGGGGACTGTTCTGTGGGCTGGGGAGAGAGTGAAACCAGACCGTAGAATGTAAGCCCCGTGAGAGTAGGAATCTTCTCTGTCTTGTTTCATGTGGTAACTCTAGCCCATAGGACAGGCCCTGGATATAGTAGGTGCTCAGTAAATGTTTACCAAAAGACTCAATGTGAATTTGCAGTGCCTCTGAGATATATAAGTAACACAAGATACACAAGTAATGCTCACCTAGAATTTTTGGCTATGTCATTGGCTCACTCCAGCACTTGAGTTCACAAAGATGTTTTCTGAATTGTGAATCTCGTTTAAAGTATGAGAATTCTCCCAAGTTTCTGTTATTTGCAGACATTTGTATTTACCACCAGAATGAGGGACACTTTTTTTTTTTTAATTTATGTGAGTGTGATGTGTGAAGGTGTCTGCAATGCTCTCAGATTCATCAGTCATTTCTGAAGTGGCTTCTCTGTGCCCAGTAACGTAAGTTTGTTAAATGTGAGGTCAAGAGCACCATCATATGTCGTCCTCCCCTCAAAGATCTTCTTGTCTAGTTGGAGACTAAATCACTATAAAACAAAATAAGAGGAAGACAGCAGGCAATCTAGCACTAAGCCAATAAATAGGTTACGTGAGGTACAACTGGAAATTTAATAACAAAATAGATAGGTACCCCTCCCCTGAGAGATGAAACGCAAGGTTATTTTTCACACTTCTTCTCAAGTGTGAGTGGTCACAGGGCGAGCCCGGTTTCGTTCTTGAGGCAGAAAGCTCAAGCCGAAGGCATTATGTTGGAATTACTGTCCCATCTTGGCCTTGTAGAGATCCTATGTCAGATTCTGCCCCAAAGAGGCCTGATGACCTTAGATTCCAAGGCTTTCTAGAGATATTTGTGCAATTGGAGTCATACTTCAAATAGTTACTATGTGTATCTTCAAATAATTAGGTCAACTCAAAGTCTTTCTTGCTGAATCCCCTGCAGCAGCTGATGGAGGAGAGCGGGGTGGACCACCTCCCTTCGTGCCAGCCCCTTCCCTGAGCCTCTTACCATGTGCCCAGGAAGCCCTCATGGGTGGGAAGGGCTCCGGGGCTCTTGCCAGCCTCCGGGATACCAGCCAAGCTATAGCGGGAAAGCCAGGACATCATCTAAGTCACCTCTGGTTTTGAGAGCCGTTTCTCTCCTTAAGGGACTGTCTTACATGCCAGCATTATAGGAGCTATACCATCGAAGCCGAGGGAGGGAGGATACAGACCAGGGTGTTACTGAAATCACGCATAGGGGAAGCAAGAAGGTGCTTCTGATTAGCTTTGCAAAAAAATCACTGTGATCCCAAGTCTGGTATCAGAAAAATAGGCTGAGGTATCCTTATATACTGTGTATGGAATATTTCAAAAACACTGCCTGTAATTCTGCGACATCAGTAGAGCAGCTAGAGATAAAATTCTACTGTGTGGTTAGAATGTTGGTCTCTGTGCCAGAAGATTAAAGAGAACAATCTCTCGTTTATTTCTCTTTGCTGTGTGGGCGCATAATTGTGTTAGCAGCATCACCAAACTCCCGAAAAGATACCTTGTTGAGGTTGATTAAAAAATAAATAAAACACTCCCACCCCCACCTAAAATCAGCTTCACACCTGAAAAAGCAAATACCTAAGTGAAAGCCCTGGGAAGCAGGGCTGTTTTCTTGCTCGTGGTTTCCTTCCACCGCAGCAGCAACAGCATCTGAGGCCATTTGGTCTCAGGGTGTCCGTCACCTACAGACTCTGATTTTACGAGTGCTGACCTCATTTGCTTCCTTTGTTTTTAATTGCCCAAGCAGCGGTGAAAAAGGAGGCAAAGAATACCATTACAGCTCACCAAGTTAACATACATAAATGGCACTGTTACATGGGGAGGCTGTAATAAGTCACGTGACAGAGCAAAGGCAGCCCAGCGTGCAAAGGGAGCAATTTTCTGCCCCGCAAACAGCCCTTCAGGTGCTGTCGTTCATCTTTCTGTGACTTGCTCTGTCAAAGTCCGCCCAGAGCAGAGGTGTTCAGGGACCCAACAGGCCATAAGTGTCCAGCTGAAAAACCTGGGAGATATCCCCAGGCCCTAGGAGTTCACTTTTTCAGTTGCACTGATTTACTTCAGAATGCTCCTTCAGGGAATTTCTGCCTTCCGTTGCTTTACTTTCCCATTTCCTTTCTTGTCATCTTTAAAAATCCATTAAAGATCACGCAGGCGGTTTCTGCAGCTCAAATTTCTGAGAGTTTCTGTCGCTTAATAAAATGCACCCTTTCTGTAGGCTTGTGATCTCTTTTGTGTGGTTAGGGCTTGGATGCTATTAAGATTTTTAATTAGAGGAGGAGATCATAGACCAAGAAAGCAGAAGATGGCTGAAATTCTCAGGGAAGGCAACATTTTCCTATCCGGGGATCTAAAATGGCCACTTGGCTCACAGATCTAGTCTGGAAACACTAACTACAGATTATCAAAACAGGAGGCAAAATTAAAATGTGCTCTGCCTACCCCATTTTCCCCTGACTATTTGTTCCAAAGGCCCCCAGTTGCCAAGGTTAAGTATTGATGGTCAACGCCCACTGAAGGCGCTTTAGGAGAAGAAATTCAGCTTTTAATTTGTTTACAAATCCAATTTCCAAGTGTACTCCTTATCCGGCAAAGCACAGACATCTTCTGAAATCTTGCCCGTATTTTCTTTCCTCCCACTGAATCTTCTGTCTACAGCCTTGCACACAATTCCTTCACTGTGCAATATGCATGCGGCTTTCTCCACAATACAGGAAGATTATATTCAAATGCCACCTTGCTGATCATACCATATTAATTCAGGTTTGTCTATCATTTTGTGTGGTTGCTGCTTTGCCTTAGGTATTATAATAACAGTACCTCACCTGTCATATCCCACTAGCACTGCCTCACCTAGAAAATTGCTCTAATATTGCCTCAGATCTTAGAGACCTTTTTTATTTAAATTTTTTTGTACAAACGTATTACAGCATAATAATTGAACTTTTATTGGAAGCCCCCATGTATATTTTTACTGTGTGTTTTTTTCTAGTCCAGCAGTTGTTACATGTTGATTCTAGAACAGATTGAATCATTCAAAGCCAGTCTTTCTGCTCATCTGTAAAACATCTTGTTCTCTTTTCAAGCCACTGCCAATCTCTATTTGGGTAGCTTTAGTAATATTTCCAAATAGATGAGCAGCTATTCAAAGTGTTATTTATTTGGGGATTTTAATATTAGGCAATATTATATGACTCTATGAAAAGCTGTCTGGCAGTCTTGGGTTGAAAATTGGAGCTTAATATTTCATTTCTGGTGACAAAAATTTAAATGTACACGTTTGAAAACAAAAGACTATTTCTTGGAGACATGTTTTTCAGAGAAACCCGATGCCAAGTGGAGATTTCTTTTTGCAATAACGCAGAGTTTGCATTCATGCGTTTTTTGTTTTAATTGTGAAAGGTGCTTAAATAATTTTCAAGTATCCGCCACCATAGGTAATTTGGTCTCAGGGCTTACGAGAAATCTGGCTGCCTTAACATGGCATGTTGAATTAGAAGAAGGCTACCTTTTAAGTGCTATATAATGAAAACAAATGGTACATTTAAAGCCTGCCACTGCCTTGTAATGTATGCTGTGTTCTAGCGAGAAGAGTAAGTTACTGGGAACAAATACCATCTCATTGGCTAAAAAGCCATCACCAATGTCTTTTCACATAATTAGACTGGACATGTTTTAGAAAAATGAAATGACACAGATCCACTGTTAAGCTGCAAATAGTATTCAATGGCATTATCAAATGCAGAGATTCCAAGGTTTGCATATTAATTGAGGGAAGGTGCTAATTTGAGTCCTTTAAGCTCCATTCACAAGCCTGTTTACATGCTTTGTTCCACCTGGACCTGTTTGGAGGTTTGTCAGAAACCTAACAAGCAGAAAAATACTGCATTTGAAAATACACATGCATGTTTAATTAAGCCAGGGCCACTGAACATTCCTCCATGTATTTAGCTGGTGAGGTTTAAGCTCCATCAGAGCATCAGGCATTATCACCTTTTGAAGTATTGCCGAATCTTTAATATTTAAAGCACAAAGCAGACTGTAATAAAAAATTCGAGCAGACCCTAGAAGATTAAAGACGCTTTATAAATGTGACAGTTTGTAAATGGAACACCAGTATTAAAGGATCCCCCCGATATTTCACAGCATATTTTTCAGGTATATGCTAAATTATGAATACAATTAAATAGCTGTAATTATTCTCCAGGAGTGGACAGCACATTTAAATGCCTATGAAATTTGCAGTTGGCTGCAGAAGAGGGATTTACAGCGTAGTGGCCTGAGCAGGCAAGGTAAATCTTCCTAGCAGGTATCAACCAAAGCTCTTTTAAATCCAGGGAAAACTTGCCTCACTCACCCCATCTGACGTGTGTCCTCCAGGAGTCTGAAGCCAGTGACCACCCCGGATAAGTGCACAGCTGCAGGCAGATGTGTTGGGAGAGAATTAACTAGGGCTGTTGTACCCAGAGGCCTGTGTCACAGGAGCCATGTTGGCAGTCACCATTAAACAAAAGAGCTCTGTGGTTCTTGTGTCTTTGGCACACCAGTCCGATCAGACCCAGGCAATACCTGGCATAGAGTCAGCTCTAAGCACATCCGTGGGAAATAAGTGAATGAATGAGTTCTAAGAAATATAAAATCAGGTGCCTCTTCTCATACCTTAATATTTTCGTTAAATGACTTTTCCTGGAAATTAAATGCAGCTTGATTCAGTTGAATCCAGAAAAGGTAGGGAGGAGAGTGGTATGTTTCATACTTGGAGCAAGAGCATATATCACAATGCTTTTTACTTATCAGATACTTTTGTGGGAGGTGGGATAGTATATACATCACAACAGTAGGCATTTTTCTGTTAATCATTACCTACAGAAGCAAGGCCAAGTCACTGAAACTCAATCAACTTCAGCTTCCACATCTAGAAAATGATTAGAGTGGAAAGAAATGAAATAGAAATTAAAAGAACAATAGAAAAGACAAGTGAAACTAAAAGCTGGTTCTTTGAAAAGATAAGCAAATTTAGACAAACCTTTAGTTTAACTTACCAAGTCAAAAAAGAGACAAGGCTCAAACAAAATCAGATATGAAAGACCTGTTACAGGTGATACCACAGAAATACAAAGAATCTTAAGACACCACTGTGAACAACTATATGCCAACAAATTGGACAACCTAGAAGAAAGGCATAAATTCCTAGAAACCTACAACCCACCAAATCTGAATCATGATGAAATAGGAACTGTGAACTACTGATACTAGCAAGGAGATTGAATTCGTCATCAGAAAGCTCCCAACAAAGTCCAGGACCAGATGGCTTCACTGGTGAATAATACCATTCAGTCTTATTTATTTATTTATTTATTTATTTATTTTTGAAGATTTATTTATTTATTTATTTGACAGAAATCACAAGGAGGCAGAGAGGCAGGCATAGAGAGAAGGGGAGGCAGGCTCCCTGCTAAGCAGAGAGCCCGATGTGGGGCTCAATCCCAGGACCTTAGGATCGTGACCCAAGCTGAAGGCAGAGGCTTTAACCCACTGAGCCATCCAGGCGCTCCTATGCCAAACCATTTAAAGAAGAATTAATACCATCTTTCTCAAACTCTTCCAGAAATAGAACAAGGGGAAACTCCTCCAAATACATTTTAGGAGGCCATTACCTTGATACCAAAACCAGGCAAAGATACCACACAAAAAAAGAAAATTATAGGCCAGTATCCCTGATGAACATAGGTACAAAAGTCTCCAACAAAATGTTATCAAACTGATTTCAACAATACATTAGAAGGCTCATACACCATGATCAAGTGGGATTTATTCCAGGGATGCAAGCAAGGCTGGCTTAACACTGGCAAATCAGTCAGTGTGCTACACCGTACTAACAAAACGAGGATGGAACCCCATCATCCTAGATAGAGAAAAGGCACTGGAAAAAATTCAACATCCATTGATGGTAAAAACTTTGACCAAGTATGTAGAGGGAACATACCTTGGTATATAATAAGGCCACAGCTAACATCTTATGTAATGGTGAAAAGCTGAAATCTTCTCCTCTAAGATCAGGAACAAGACAAGGTTGACCACTGTTACCACTTTTACTCAACATAGTATTTGAAGTTCTAGTAAGAGCAATTAACCGAGAAAAAGAAAAGGCATCCAAATTGGAAAGGAAAAAATAATACAACTGCCACTAGTTGCAGATGACATGATAATTATATGTAGAAAACCCTAGAGACTCCATGAAAAAAAATGTTAGAACTAATAAATTCAGTGAAGTTTTAGGATACAAAATCCATATACACGAATCTGTTGCATTTCTTTATACTAAAAACAGATTATCAAAAAGAAATTAAGAAAATAATCCAATTTACAATGGCATCAAAAAGAATAAAAATACCTGGGAATAAATTCACCAGGGAGGTGACAGACCTGTGTATTGAAAACTACAAGACTTCAATGAAAGAAATGGAAGAATGGGATGCCTGGGTGGCTCAGTCAGTTAAGCAGCTGCCATTGGCTCAGATCATGATCCCAGGATCCTGGGATCGAGTCCTGCGTCGGACTCCTTGCTCAGCGGGAAGTCTACTTCTTCCTCTGCCTGCTATTCCCCCTGATTGTGTGCTCTCTCTCTCTGACAAATAAATAAATAAAAATTTTTAGAAAGAAATGGAAGAAGACACAAATAAATGGAAGTATATTCCATGTTCATGCATTAGAAGAATTAGTATTGTTAAAATGTCCATATTACCCAAGGCAATCTAGAAATTCCGTGTAATCCCTATCAAAATTCCAATGGTGTTTTTCACAGAAATAGAACAAATAATCCTAAGTACAGAGCTGCAAAATACCCTGAATCACCAAAGCAATGTTGAGAAAAGGGATCATAATTCCTTTTTGTAAGAATTAAATGACATAGTGAATGACAAGCCCCTGGGTTGACACAGACACGTAGGGATGGCTTAATGAGTAATAACCTTCCACTGAAAAAGGCAGCACAGGTTAGTAGTTAAAGGAGAGCTTCCGCTCCAACTGCCTAGGTTTGAGTCCTGGCTCTGCCCTCTATTGGCTGACCTTGGGCAGGTTATTTGATTTGCCCCTGCCTCCATTTTCCCGGCTGTAAAATTGAGATAATAACTGGACCTACTCCAAAACATTATTATAAAGATTGAATGAGTTAATATTTGTAAAATGGTTGGAACTAGGCATGGCACTTAATAAGCAAATTAAGGTTTTGGGAAATAACAAGCAGGAATTCCATCGCCTGCCGCAGGAGACTTCTGAAAAGGGGTGTTGAGGGGCGCCTGGGTGGCTCAGTGGGTTAAAGCCTCTGCCTTCGGCTCTGGTCATGGTCCCAGGGTCCTGGGCTCTCTGCTCTGCGGGGAGCCTGTTTCCTCCTCTCTCTCTCTCTGCCTGCCTCTCTGCCTACTTGTGATCTCTGTCTGTCAAATGAATGAATAAAGTCTTGGAAAAAAAAAAGGGGGGTGTTGAAACTGTGGTGACTCTTTGTGAGACAAGTGAACTGCCCTTCAGAAAGGACCCAGGAGAAGCCTCTGTCATTACTTGTGCAAACCCTCTTAGGTGTCTGTGATGCAGTATAAAGAGCCGAAGGGACTGAGTGTTTGGTTGAGGGCTCAGAAAGTGTTGTCTAAAACCTGAAAGATAATGCAGCTCTCAGAAACTTCTGTCAGGGTTGAGAAAAACAGGAGCTTCAACCTCAGCAGGATGAGCTGGTATCACCTCTCAGCTGCTCTGCTGAGACCCTGTGTCCCTTCCCAGTCGCCACTTAGAAGACTGGTGATGCTAGCCTTGTTGATTGACAACTTGCTACTGCAAGTGCTCTACAAACTCACTCTTCCTCCGAACTCCACGAGGAGGGCACTCTTATGATCACCATTTCACAAATGAGGAAATCAAGGCACAGAGTAGTTGCTTCCTTTGCCCAAGGTCATAGAGCCAGTAGGGGGTGAAGCCAAAACACAACCCAGGATATCTGATGCTGGAGCCCTAGTACTAATCACTAAACTCTATTGTCTTTCTGTGGGTGAATGTGTGTGAATGCTCAGCAATTTCAAACTGTATTTTGAGTTCTAGTGAGTCTTGGTGTTTAGGTAGGGTGAGGACCACTGTTCATGCTTCTGTAATTGAGTGTGTGTAAGCATGTGCATAGGAGGGGTGTGTGTGTGTGTGTGTGTGTTTACTTCAAGGAATCCCAGGAAGCCTAACTTAATTGCTTTTTGTTGGAAAAGTAGTAACCAAGGGTGATATATGTTCATACCTTGATTTATCAAGGTTTAAATAGATGCAGAGATATACTGCCTCTGAGTTTCACTGTGTGGCTTGCTTTGGCCAATGATAAAAGAGCAAATTGCATACAAATTTGAAAACCGCTTGTATATTGGGGCTTTCCCTTTCTTGCTACTCTTGGATCTTTGGTACCACGTAAGAATGCTTGGCTGGGCTGCTGGATGATGTACAACATGGAGTTGGCACTGGTACCCTGTTGGCAGCTGCTAATCCCTGGGCTTGGAAATGAGACTCTTCTAGATCATTCAGTCTCTAGCTCTTCCTCTATCCACCTTCCCCTGCACCACAGATATACGAGAAAACTTAGTATACGTCCGGCCAGAAAAGAGCTGCCCAATGGACCGACAGAACATCTTTTCTATTGCTACCCCCAGACCTTGGAAATTACTGCTAGAACAGCAATGTAATCACTCTAGTCATGGTCAAAGATTCATGCCTTCATTTAGGTATTCATTTATTAACTCAACAAATACTGTTTTATTTCCTTGTGTGCTACATCCTGGGCATTTGATAGTGGAAAGACAGGAACGGTTTTTAGGAATCTGCCCTGGAAGAACATACACATAGGTGAGAGGATAGTAAACCAACTTGTTAGGTATTATAGGTGACGTGTTTTTAAAGGCAACAACACTTGACAGTAGTCAGTGAGTGGAGAGCTTTGGAGAGAGATAATGAGTCTCTGAGAATTAGGTAATATTTAGAATGGGAAAATCATTTAAATATTAAAAATAAATGCTGCCAAGTCATAAAGCAGTTCAGATCAGAAAGAGGGAGATAGAAGTTGATTATGTTCACTAAGTTGGAAACATACAATAAATCCTTTTTGATAACTTAGTCTTTTTATTAAAAAATATATGATTAAACATTGTAAAAACAACAGAATTTTTAACAAATTATTATTATATATTATGTATAATATATAATAATTGTAATTATTATTAACATAGAATGTATTATTTGCCCCAGGGATACAGGTCTGTGAATCATCAGGCTTATACATTTCACAGCACTCACCATAGCACAAACAACAGAATTTTTAACTGATACACAGTATCCACAATATAAATAGATTTCACAAATTCCCTATTGTTAGACATTTTTTCCAAAAATTAATATTATAGGTAATACTAAGATAAACATCTTTTTTCTTACTATACATTAATTATACTTCTTATTGGTTATATTACATTTTATATATTTTTATTTTATATTTATACTTTATTCTATATTTTGTATTATAAATTATATCATTTTCTTATTTTCTTAGAGTTTTCTGGATTTGTGCTCATTTTAAAATCATTGAATGTCTGCTATAAAATTTACCTTCCAAATAATTTTACCAACTTACAATTCCAACATTTTATAAGATTTTGGGGCCTATTTTCTTAAGTGGCACTCATTTAGTTAACTTTCTTCATAAAAACATTGCCATGCTCTGCTGAGAGGAGTTTACTACATGAACTAAATGTTGTCTACTGAATCTCAAAAGAATCCATTTCGCTTAAAACCTAATGTGTACTTGCCATGGGCCAGAAATTGACCCCATTATTATATCATAAATAAACAGGAGTTGGGAAACACAGAAAGTAACAGAAGCAAGCCAGATTGCACAGAATATAAACTTCTCGGATATCTCCTGTGGAAAGTACTAATAGTATTCAGAAAGGTTTTGGGTTTTTTTCTTCAATTAACATATAATGTATTATTTGCTTCAAGGGTATCAGTCTTACACAATTCACAGCACTCACCATAGCACATACCCTCTCCAATGTCCATCACCCCACCATCCTATTTCCCCCATCCTCCAGCAACCTTAAGTTTGTTTCCTGAGATTGAGAATCTCTTACGGTTTGTCTCCCTCCCCAGTCCCATCTTGTTTCATTTTTTTCCCTCCCTACCCCTTAAGACACCCCGTCCTTTCTCTCAAATTCCTCATATCAGAGAGATCATAAGATAATTTTCTTTCTCTGATTGAACTTATTTTGCTTAGCATGATACCCTCTAGTTCCATCCATGTCATTGCAAATGGCAGGATATCTTTTTTGATGGCTACATAGTATTCCATTATGTAATAGAATATATATATATAATATATAATAACACATACACACACACACACCACATCTTCTTTATCCATTCATCTGCTGATGGACATCTAGATTCTCAGAAAATTTTTTTTAAGATTTTATTTTATTTATTTGACAGACAGAGATTACAAGCAGGCAGAGAGGCAGGCAGAGAGAGGAGGAAGCAGGCTCTCTGCGGAGCAGAGAGCCCAATGCAGGGCTCGATCCCAGGACCCTGGGATCATGACCTGAGCCGAAAGCAGAGGCTTTAACCCACTGAGCCACCCAGGTGCCCCTCTCAGAAAATTTTTGAATTGAGAGTCAAGGGGTCATCTTAGTTCGACTCTTGGTTCTACCACTGGCCAACTGTAATTGCCAGTAATAACTAATATATGCACTGGTATACTACAGTAAACTGAAGAATACATTAACTGTTTAACATAACATCTTTATGTTATGTTAAGCTAAGTATCATTATTCCAACTTTACAAATAAAAATGTTGATGCTTGAAGAAGGATCTTAATTGCCCGAGGTCGTAGAGGTAAAAATTTGTAGGGCTGGGTTTAAAATCCAGTTCTCTGTCATTATAGGGCTTTTATCTACTGTGTCACACTTCTAGCTGACTGACTTTGGGCAAATCACTTGCTTTTTGTTAAGGGCCAGTTTATTCACACTTTAAACAAGGAATTCAAACTAACATGACCTCTAAATTCCTTCCATTTCTAGTATTTTATGATTTAAACATTCCATGTTACCCATACTGTCTTAGTAAACAGAGCTTGAAAAATCTTTTTTTTTTAAAGATTTTATTTATTTATTTGACAGAGAGAGAGAGATCACAAGTAGAGAGGCAGGTGGAGAGAGAAGGGGAAGCAGGCTCCCTGCTAAGCAGAGAGCTCAATGCAGGACTCGATCCCAGGACCCTGAAATCATGACCTGAGCCGAAGGAAGAGGCTTAACCCACTGAGCCACCCACGCGCCCCCAGAGCTTGAAAAATCTTGACCAAACATAGCAGTAGCTTTGGAACTCTTCCCTCTGATAGAAAGTTTCCTACTATAAATATCTAATACTTTTTAAGTAGAACCTTAACTGTGTTCTGACATTGAAATCTCAGCTCCTGTATTCATCACCATATTTCCTCTCTCTTTCTACCTCTGTACTTAAAAAAAAAAAAAAGGTGGGGGAGGGAATATATCTTGTGGCGAGAAGAGACTTGGAAGTATACTACTACTAAGTCTACTGCATCAGGGGTTGTAAACTTAAATATCTACTGGGAAATTTCTTTTCAAAATTCATGAAATAGCCCAGATTTAAGAGAGCACTGTCTAAGTTGCTTGCATTGTTACCATGGATAATGCCTATCTAGTTACATTGTTTTGTAAAATACCATATAGAGGATGTCTAGATAACGGAGCAAGTCACTCACACACACCTACCTCCCTTCTGTCCCAAAACTCAATAAAATGATCACAAAAGTAGGTATAAGCCATAGGGGCAAAGGGAATGGAATAGGATATGTTAAAGAATGAGAGATTTCAGTACATTTTTATAATCATGCAAATTGATACAGAAGTGGTAACTGCCTCAGCCCTGTAGGAAGCTACAGCCTAAAGCCTATGTGGGAGGAGAAAACTATAAGAAGTAAGCTGACTCACTTGGCAGAACTCTGCAAAAACACAGGCTTGGAAACTAGGATCATAAAAGTGTATGTGTGTGTGTGTGTGTGTGTGTGTGTGTGTGGTTGGAGGTGGGGGCAGGTGTTTGACAAGTGGTGCTGATATTAGAGCAACTAGTTAAAATTCCTTAAACAGCAGTATTGAACCCCTAGCTTCTATCCCCATCAAGCCAGAAAATGTACTTCTATGCAGGAGATCAAAGGGATAGTTTCTGGATAAATTGTACTACAGAAACTCTGAATTTGAAAACAAAAAAAAAAAAAAGAAAAGCTGAGGTATAGGTCTAAAAAGTTTAGAGGTGAGTGTTTTTCTTCGGGCTCTAATTACTTGTCTTACTGAGAACAGCTAGAAGAGCTGTATAAACATTTTTAAAGGATCTATTTGAAGATATAACCGAACTACCAAGGCATTCAAGATTTAAGGGACCAAGATCCTTGACAGAAGGAAAGTGGAGAGTGGTAAAAATAACATGCAGTATTGCTTCTGTCTTCATTTTATAAGGGACAACCAAGAGACTGCAGTTTTATAGGGGCAGAGAGACAAAAGTTTAAGTTTGGAGTCTGTCCAGATACAGGGTTTTGTATGGTACTTCAGACCCCCTAAAAACATCTGAGAATTAAGGGCAAACCTGAAATAGACCAGTCTCATAAAGACTATATCCTAGCTTCAAATTATTGACAATATTAAGAAAGATATTGTCCATGCTAAATTACTGCTAAAAGGCAATGTACATTAGTTCTGGAGGATAATAACTTTATGAAGAACCTGAAGTTTTCTCTGTTTGAAATGCAATGTTGGGAAGTTAGTATTTTTTTTTTTTGGTGTTTTTTTTTTTTTAAAGGCAAACCAGACAACATAAAGATATAAACAAATGACTAAAAATGAAGAAGAAAAAAAAGAAAATATGAGTATCCAAAAGAAATTCAGATATTGGAATTATTAGAGATTCTGAAATAACTATGATATATTGTGGGAAGAAAACTATATAAAAACTCAAGAGAGAAATAGAATCTATATAAATAAATGGACATTTTATATCTGAAAATATAAAAAGTGAAATTAAGATAGCAATATATGGATTTAAGAGATGATTAAAGAGAATTCAAGAATGGATTAGTGAACTGGAAGATAGGTCAACTAAAAAAACTAAAATAGGAAATAAGGTTAGCAAACATGGGAAAAGACATAAAGGATTTATGGGACTCATGAAAAGTTGTATCAGTTACATAACAAGTCCAGTAGAAGAGAGATAATATAGAATGAATCAATATTAAAAGAAATACCTACCAGAATTTTTATAAAGTTGATGTAAGATACTAAGCTATAGATTTAAGAATCTCTATAAATCTCAAACTTGATGTATAGAGAAAAACCATACATAGACACACCATAGTAAACCTGCAGGCAACAACAACAAAATACAAAAAGAGAAAATCCATAAAGACTCATTACCTTCCGAGGAGTAAGACTTACAAATGACATCTCTATAGGAAAATGGAAGCCAGAATACAATAGAACATCTTTGATGTATTGAAAGAAAATATCTACCTAGAATTCTGTACCTATCAAAACGTGTATTTCAAAAATGAAGGCAACATAAATATATATTCAGACAAAAATGGATAACAAGTCATAGCAGATCTGTATTAAAAAAATTGATAGAATTCTTTTGGTAAAAGGTAATGTATAGCATTAAACAGAAGCCCCCAAATGCAGAAAAGAATGAAAAGCAGTGGAAAATACAATGAGGAGGCTAAATGATTATTTTCTGTATAAATATGTTAAATAATGTCTTGTGAGGTTTAAAATATGTTTGCTATTTAAAATATTGAAATATGTGGCAATAAAACAAAAAGTGGAAGAAATTAATAAAACTAAGTGAAGATGTCCTATAATTTCTAGGGTAACCATTAAATGAATCATAAAAGAATATAATTTATCATGTTGAGTAATTCTTGAATCAATATATTGTACACTTGAAACTACTATAACATTGTATGTCAGTTATACTTCAGTAAAAAAATAAATGAAAGATATAGCTAGCAAGATAATAAAAGGGTGTAATGCATAATGAAAATACTTCTTTAATGCAAAATAAGGTAAGAAAAGAGAAATAAGGAACATAGCTCAGGGTAGGTCAAATAGAGGACAAACATTAAGATGATGGATTTAAAAACAAGTACATCAGTAAATATATTAAATGTAAAAGATAAAACACTCAAAGAATAGTGATTGTTTACATACAAATAATGTGCAACTTACAAGAAACATATTCAATCTAAGAATAAAGAAAGATTGAAAGAAAATGATAGAAAAGGATATATCATTCAGACAACTAACTGGAAAAAAAAAGCTGTGGTTACATTAATATTAAACAAAGTATACTTTTTTTTTTTTTAGATTTTTTTTTTTTAAATTTCATTTCTTTTCAGCGTAACAGAATTCATAGTTTTACACCACACCCAGTGCTCCATGCAATGCGTGCCCTCCATAATACCCACCACCTGGCTCCCCCAACCTCTCACCCCCCAACCCTTCAAAACCCTCAGGTTGTTTTTCAGAGTCCATAGTCTCTCATGGTTCATCTCCCCCCCACAATTTCCCTCAACTCCCTTCTCCTCTCCATCTCCCCATGTCCTCCATGTTATTTGTTATGCTCCGCAAATAAGTGAAACTATATGATAATTGACTCTCTCTGCTTGACTTCTTTCACTCAGCATAATCTCTTCCAGTCCCGTCCATG
>PISX010010542.1:0-69825 GCA_004024625.1 Mellivora capensis
GGCTAAAATTAACAAGTCAGGAAATGACAGATGCTGGCGAGGATGTGGAGAAAGGGGAACCCTCCTACACTGTTGGTGGGAATGCAAGCTGGTGCAACCGCTCTGGAAAACAGCGTGGAGGTTCCTCAAAAAGTTGCAAATAGAACTACCCTATGACCCAGCAATTGCACTACTGGGTATTTACCCTAAAGATACAAACATAGTGATCTGAAGGGGCACGTGCACCCGAATGTTTATAGCAGCAATGTCTACAATAGCCAAACTATGGAAGGAGCCTAGATGTCCATCAACAGATGAGTGGATAAAGAAGCTGTGGTATGTATACACAATGGAATACTATGCAGCCGTCAAAAGAAACGAAATCTTGCCATTCGCAACGACGTGGATGGAACTAGAGGGTATCGTGCTTAGTGAAATAAGTCAATCGGAGAAAGACAACTATCATATGATCTCCCTGATATGAGGAAGTGGAGATGCAACATGGGGGACTAGGGGGGTAGAAAAAGAAGAAAAGAAACAAGATGGGATTGAGAGGGAGACAAACCATAAGTGACTCTTAATCTCACAAAACAAACTGAGGGTTGCTGGGGGGAGGGGGTCGGGAAAGGGGGGTGGAGTAATGGACATTGGGGAGGGTATGTGCTATGGTTAGTGCTGTGAAGTGTGTAAACCTGGCGATTCACAGACATGTACCCCTGGGGATAAAAATACGTTTATAAAAAAATTAAAAAAAATATGAAACATTTTAAAAGAATTAAATAAAAGAACAAGTTTGTGAATATAAAAAAAAAAACTACAGAAATGTTGAAAACCATTACCAGAAGCAGAGGATCTTACAAAATGATAAATGTTTAATTTAGTAAGAAGATAAATAATTCTTCATTGTATTCACCTAATAACATAGCACTGAAACTTGCACGATAAAAAGTAATGTAACTGTGAGGAGAAATGGACAGATTTCCAGTTAGAACAAGACATTTTAATATGTCTTTCTCAGTAATTGATGGAATATGTAGAATCTTGAAAAATCTTGCAAGATTATAAAATATTTGAATACCAATTTAGCAAACTTGATCTACTTTATATATATGAAAAATAGTACAGTGCATAATGTATAATATGACAATGGATATAATAGAATGTATAACATATAATATGTATTTTATAGTTATATATCACATATGTCATATTTATTATAAATTATTATATGCTTTATAATTACACATAGTATACCCTATATTATATATATACTATTTACTATATTATAAGTAACAGGTCAAATTTCCTAAATTAATTTAAATTTCTATTCAAATATGAGTATAATCAAGCTAATTTTATTTAATAAGTTTGCAAATATATATATATATACACATACACACACGAAGTAGGTCAAGTTTACTGATATATGTACACACATACTAAAATCTCAGTGTGTTTATTTTGTCAGACCTTTTTTTTTTAAGGATTTTATTTATTTATTTGACAGAAAGAGGTCACAAGTAGGCAAAGAGACAGGCAGAGAGAGAGGGGAAAGCAGACTCCCTGCTGACCAGAAAGCCTGATGCGGGGCTCGATCCCAGGACCCTGAGATCATGACCTGAGCTGAAGGCAGAGGCTTAACGCACTGAGCCACCCAGGTACCCCTTGTCAGACCATTTTTTACCCCCATGCCATGCAACACCAAAATTTGTAAATTATCACCTTAAAGCAAATATTTTAATGATAATTAATTTTAAACAATTTCAGTAGCAGTCACAACCGTGTCAGATCATTCTTCAGTGACATAATCATCTTCCAAAAGCTTTACTCTGATTTCTTGAACTGGCTGAGAAAATCAAAACATTAGTGAAATGAACTTTTTTCTCTTGAAAATAACTGAAAATGCTGCAAAATGCCATGAAACTGGCATGTGTTACAAGGGCCTGTTACTGCTAATGGAGCTAACATGTTCACAGATATTGCTTCACTTTTTGTTGATGCCCAAGAAAAGCCCGAAATCAAGATGAGTGAAATTAATTTAGAAGAACGGGAGTTTGCTCTAAATGAAAAGATAAGCTTCACAGAGTCTTGTTTAAATGCATTTTCTGAAGCTGCACGTACCAGATTATTATTTTCTAACTTAGTCTTCTTACCTACTTTTGAAATTGATTCTGAGCATTCTTCAGATCTGTATCTTTTTAGTGTTCAGTGATATCACTACTACGTTCATAGTGGATGGTAAATGTTGGCACTTTTTGTAAGTTACATGGTCATCATGAACTTTCTCGGAGATAGATATATAGTACTTACTTTCTCATTGAACATACAGTTCCATTCTCCCGAACTCATTGCTGACAGGTTTTGTTGTAAATTGGAAAGTAATGAAAAATAATAAAATAGTTACATATTTATAACTTGCACTGAAAATAATGACAAAACCACTGTAACAAGTGTTTTGCAGCAGATTTGTTCATCATCTATTTTCCACACATACTTCATGTAGATCTGACATGTCATTTCACATCTTGCACTATCTCTGCAGGTTGGCAACCTGATATATGCAGATGCTTCATGCATAGCACAGCCCCAGGGCATGGCCCAATGAGCTGGTGGACCAGATAGTTGTCAAGGGCAGCGGCCTTCTTGTTTGAGTGAATGCAGTTGTTTTCCTTGAAAGCCCCTACTTTCCTTGAAAGGAAAAGATTTGTTCTGTTGTGTGTGAAGAAGAATTGAAAAAAGAGAAAGGGGTTAATGCTGACTACCTCTCAGCTGTAACCATGTGTTGAACCTTCTGGCATATGCCTCACATACACAAGATGAAACCATGACAGCATCAGGAAGTACACAGTGGATATCTACCAAACCCACTAAACACCATGCATGATAAGTCTTTATTAGATACTTTTTATTACATCAAGGAAATTCCATTCTATTCTCTGTGCAGATTTTTTCTCCCTCCAAGACTGATGAAGGAAAACAATGAAAGTATGAAAAATAATGACAAGGAATTAAAAATTGGACATTATTGCATATCTGTAGTAGCAGAAAAGATGATGATAGCATATTATGAACAATTTTATGATAAAAATCTGAAAATTCAAATGGAATGGCGACACTCTTAGAAAACGACCATTTACCAAAATAGACATAAAAAGAAATGGAAAATGGGAGTGGTTGTATAACTATTTAAAAAATTGGAAAGATAATTTAAAAACTTTCCATAGAGAAAATATCATGTCTAGATGACTTAATTATTGAGTTCTGTCAAGCTTTTGGGACACAAGTAACTGCTGTTTTTTCACAAACCTTCCAGAGAATAAAAAGACTTGTCTCACAATTCATAGTATGGGTTATCATGACTGTAGTAATGAATCTGAAGAACATGACAAGAAAATGAAATTGGCAAAATCATCTATAAATGTAGATGAAAATATCCTAAATAAAATATTACTAAATCTAAAACAGCGATAATTAAAAAGGATAGTGTATTGTGACCAAGTAGAGTTTACTTCAGGAGTATGTGGTTGATAAAATTAATGAAATTTATTACATTTGCAGAATAAAAATGAGAAAATATGGTAATTTTACTAGATGAACAGAAATCTTTGTAAAACTCATTGTTTCATTAAATTAATTTCATTAAATTAAGAAAAAACTTCAACAAAGTAGGGGTGGAATGAAACTTCTATTTGATTAAAAGTATTAAATAAACACTTATAGCATGACTTAATGTTTAATGATGTTTGATGTTAAAACTTGGTAGAATTTTCCTGTTAGTTTCAAAGCAAGACAAGGTTGCTCATTTTCACTAGCTGTATATGATATTTTTTTCCTGGAGGTTTTATCTGGTACAGTAAATCAAAATCAAAAACATCAACTCATCAAAAAAACAGCAAAACTGAATAAAATGTATGTGCTTTGAAAAAAATTTTGTATTATTCTTGGGTGATATAGTAACATTATATACAGGAAATTTAACACAATCTACAGGTAAATGATTAGAATTAATAATCATTTAGCAAAGTAACTCCGGAAGACCAATATACAAAAATAATTATATATACTAGCAGCAAGAAGAAACTGGAGCTTAAATAAGGCACTTGATTAAAGTATCAAGTACTTAGAAGTAAATCTACAGATAAAACTATGAAACTTTATTAAGATAAACTAAAAATACTGAAATAAATGGAGAAATAGACATTGATCATGGATTGGAAAATTCAAATTTGCCAAAATGTCACTTTTCCCTAAATCAATATATGCATTTAATTTAAATCCAATTCAAATATCACTAGTTTTGTTTTTGTTCTTGTGGAATGTGAAAAATTACTTCTAAAGTTTATATGGAACTACACAGATTAAAGAATAGCCAAGTTAATGTAAATCTACATTAAGTTATACCATGTGGTATTAGCACAAGGATAGATAGGGAAAGGAACAGAATAGAGTATTTAGAAAAAAACCAGGCATATATAGACCCTTGATTTATGACAGAGTGACACTGCAGAGCTGTGGGGCAAAGGCTAGTATTCTCAATAAATGGTGCTAGGACAGCTGGACATCTTTATTGTAGAAAATGAAATTGGATTTCCTGTCATACCTAACACAAAAATCAATTCCAGGTGGATTATAGACTTACATATAAAAAAACAAAACAATAAAACTTGTACTAGATAATAAGGGGAACATCTTCATGACCTTAGAAGGAAATTATTTTTTAAACATGACACAAAGGGCATTAACTAAAAGGAGATCAATAAAGTTGGTTTCATTAAAATTAAGAAGTTCTGTTCAAAGACTATACTTTCAGGGATCATTTCTATAGTTTGTTACTAGAGAAGTTTCTCTGAATGTGTAGAGTACCCAAAACCACGAGGAGGAGGCGTAGTGTTCTCAAGAAAAAGAAGAAAAAAAAAGTTCTGTTCATTGACATACACCATTAAGAAAATGAAAAGGCAACCACAGAGAGGGAGAACATATCTGCAGCAAATTTAACCAAAATATTCAGAATACATAGAGAATTACTATAAATCGTTTTTAAAAGAAAATAAAAGACTTCTAATCTGATAGAAAAAACAGGCAAGAGACTTCATAGATGAGGAAATCTAAATAACCACTGTATTTTAATTCATTTAAAAATTTTATTTATTTATTTATTTATTTATTTATTTGAGAGAGAGAGAGAACATGCGAGCACAAGCAAGGGGAAGGGCAGAGGGAGAGGGACAAGCAGACTCCCCACTGAGCAGGGATTCCTGACACAGGGCTCAATCCCAGGACCCTGAGATCATGACCTGAGCCGAAGGCAGACTCTCAACTGACTGAGCCACCCAGGCACTCCAACCACTGTATATTAAAAATGGTGTTCAGTTCCACTGGGAATCAAATAAGGCCTGTCAAAACTTCAGTGATAAATAATTGTATATCCACTAGATTGGAGGAAATGTAAAAGTGGGACAATTCCAAGGCAAGAACATGGAGAAATAAAGGCTTTCAAAAACTGGTAGCAGTGAACATTGGTCCACACACTTTGGAAAATGTTTGGCATTATACATGACCTATAAATGGCAATTTCTGAATTATTTCTTCTGCTATGGCTATTTTGTCTCAGCATTCTCTTAAAAGAAAGACCTTTTTCCAAAACTCCCTCAAGGAGATTATAATCATTCTAACTAATTTAACAGATATTTACTGAGTGACTACTATGTTCCAGACATTATGCTAGTTTTGCAAAATAAATAAATAAATAAATAAAATAAACAGGCAAGTAAGATTCAATACTTGATCCCAGGACTTTACAATTAGTTGAAGATTGACAGGCATAAATTGTCAACAGTGAGATAATGTGGTAAATGTAATTGTTAGAATAGAATTGTAGGTAGGAAAATAGGAAAAACATGTAGCTTAGGTTGAAAGCAAAAATGCAGGACTTTCTACGTGGTGTGTGACCTGAGATGAGAATTGAAGATGGTCTGAGTCATTAAGGTAAGGTCGATAGGATGGATTGTGACCCAAGGTGGAAGGAATAAAAGTTGGAAGACCCAGCGTATGGAGAATGTGGTGAAGTCAGGACTGCAAGTAATTTAGTGAGGCTGACATGGTGTGAAATATGAAGTGGACAGAGAGTGAGACAAAAGAGGCTGGAATCCAGGAAATCCAGGTAATTAAGGGCCTTAAATATCATTCTAATGAATATTAACCTTATCCTGAAGATATTGGACAATCCAATGAACAATTTTTATGTTGAGAAGTGAGAAAATGCTTGTATTTAAATGGACCTTTCTGGGTAATTTGGATAGCACCTATTAGAGTAAAAACCTGGTGTGTGGGGGTAAGGCTGTCTGACCAGAGGGAAAGTTAAAACACGAAACGAAGAAATTAAATAACTTAGATATAAAGAGTTAATTTTATCCCAAATATCGGTGTAATTCAGATTTTTCTTCAAAAAATTTCCAGATAATTATCAACTCAATTTGCCTGGTTTGTCATTGACCTATAAAAGGACTAGCAGAACTTATGTAAATGAAACAAGATTTATTCCTTCTTTGAATAGGGTACAAGATTTCAAGGAAAAAAATCTACAACGCTTTACCGATGTTGTGAGATATAATAAGAAAAATACAATATCAAGAAAGCCCTGACTTAAATTATTATTAATAAGCAAAGGTGAGGTGCTATGACAGCCTGAATATTGTTTCCAAAGTTTTCCAGCAGGACAACACCATCATTTAATAATGTCACTGGTTCAGTTAGGATTAATGTAGAAAGAGTGAGAACTTAAGTGACTCTTCAGAACAATCTGTCCATTAAAAGAGAGAACTCGAAGAAAGATTCAAGGAGAAGAATTTATGTGTATTTTCAGCTTTAGATATATTTGTGTATTGAAAGAAGGAAAGCAAAAAAGAGAAAAATCTCCAAAAACAAGTTTTGATCTTTCTTCCCACTTGAGAACCATTAACACAAAATTTCCTGGTGGTAGCTTAGGTTGAGGTACCTAAACACACGTATGTTTTAAATGGGTGTCCTGATATGATATTTCCCATTATAAATCATAGAAAATATCAACATTGTTTGTGAAGGCCTAGCTTCCATGAATCTTTGTTTAAGCTCACTGTTGTCTAGCTCATCTAGTCAAATCTGGAAAGAACCAAATGTGAGATGTCTTATTTTGAACGAACACTTGACATTGTTATCAGATAAAATTATAAGCTAGAATTCTATACAAAGTCACATTGTAATTAAGCTGTTCTAATTGAATACTTTCTTTTTTAATAGTTACCCTTGCTTTCAGTTTATTAGTAAACATTATCTAATAAAGTACTCTATTATATAGGAAAGTTTGAGCAAAAGGGAAATTGTTTGGGGAAATGAGTAGCAATGAATAGAATTTGAAATGAAATGTTGTCTTGTGGCATCCAGGCAATTATGTTCCTTCACAGAATAAGTGCTTAGTATCCATTTTGTTCATGCAGAAGGGATCTCTAGTGATTCAGAGGAGATAGAGAAGCAGTTCTTACGGCTCTCCAGTTTCCTATAAAACACTCACTGAAAAGATGAATAAACATATAGTTAGATGTTTAAAGAATAAAGTGATTTGATTTCCAATTACTGGTCATAAGGTGATGAGTGAATGAATGGGTCGTACTTTAGTTATATGGTTTTTGGCTTTAGGAAGATTACCTTACAATCAGCTTTGCCACATTCTGCTTGATTGGACTTTCTTATAGGGAGATAGCCCAGTCCTTGATTGTAATGATTCACTTACTGAATATATATATATGTATATGTATACATATATATATATATACATATACACACATACACACACACACACTTCTAAGAGAGTGTACTTAAAAGTACTTAACTTCTATGAAAATGGTCTCTATTTCCATCTCAGGGATCAGATGACCTTCTCACACAAAAATCAGGATATGTATTTTGAAAAGGTAAGGATATATTTAATGCTACACATAAAAGTTGCTATGTCATCATTACCTATTGCTGTGTGACAAATTACCCCAAAATTGAGTGGCTTATAACAACAAACACTTATTATCTTAAGGCTTCTGTGGGTCAGGAATCTGGATGTGGCATGGCTGAATGCCTTTGGCCCAGGGTCTCTGACAAGGCTGAAGTGAAGGTGGCCAGGGTTGCAGGTACCTTCTCTCAGAGGTGAGTTTTCCAAGCTCATGCAAGTGGTTTTTGGCTGGACTCAGTTCCTATAGGGTTTTTGGACAGGGAAGGCATAAGTTCCTTGGTATATGAGACTGTCCACAGGGCAACTCACAACATGGCCCCTGGCCTTCTTCAGAGCGTGAGCAAAAGAGTGAGGGAGAGCTGACCAGGATGGAAGGCACATCTCTTTTAACCTAATCCTTGAGAAGGTATCCCATTACTTGTGCTATATCCTAGTTGTTAGAAACTAGTCACTAAGTCCAGCCCACACTCAAGGGGAGAGGTACACAAGGGCATGAATACTAGGAGGCAGGGATCATTGGGGCCATTTTAGAGGCTGTCTTCTACAAACTGGAAAACTAACAGGTGTGAATTCTTCTGTAAGCCCCCTCTCTGAGTCAAATTCCTGCAGCCAAGATTCTCAATATTCTTTTTTTACTGGGATCCCAATCCTGAATCTCCCAGTTTCTTCGTTTTTCATCAGGGACAGTTTTCCTAGAACTGTTTTTGAGTATCTGCTCCTTAAAGCCATTAGCAGTGCCTAAAATGAGATTGGGCTTATCATCTCAGAGATGAGTATACTAGCTCTGACCTACATTCTCTTGACCTAGCAAATTTGAGGATTTAGAAAAACGTTACAACCACCTTGGAATGTTTACACATTCGTTACCAATTTTAAATTCAGGGGATGCGGAATGTGGTTAAGACTCCGCAACAGAGGATTTGGAAGATTTAACGCTGGCTTTGTTTGACTTCTAGGCAAAACTCATTGTCCTTCAGCCACACTTTACTGTTGCTCTTGAAACCTGCTTTATGGCAGGAGTGCACATGAAGAGGAAAAATGTCTTGAACTTGCTACCACCCAGGCTATTACATCTTTCTGATAAATACCAGGCTGCAGTAACTTGTGAACATTTCTCTCATTAGGTTTGGGTAATTAATTGCTGAGTCTTGCTGCCTTCTTTTGAGAAAGGGGCCATATATAAACCACATTTTGTAAATAAAAATACGTCTGCTGCATCTGCTTTGAGAATAAATGCTCAATTTCAGGACTGCAATTTGGCAATGTATTCTAAATTTGTCTATTCTGTTACGAATAGAGCAAGGTCAACGGTTTAATTAGTTCAGCATTTATCAAGCACCAGCCCTGCCAAGCATGATGCCAGGACTGGGGAGTATAAGGATGAGTTATACACCATCCTGCCCTTGTAGAGTTCTCAGTCTGTTGGGAGGAGCAGTCAGGTAAACCAATAATAACAACATAATGTGATAAAACAGAGCTGCATATGGAGGGCAAAAGGGGCATAGAGAGGGCGTGTCTAACTCTGCCTGGGGATTTGTGTTCTATAGCATCCCTTAGAATACAAACCTCAGAATGTGTGGCGTGTTGAGGAGGAGGAACAGGTATGCTTGTGGGCTGTACAATGTTTTTTCAGCTGCCCTATCTCCAGAGGCAGAGGAGAATTATGTCTTTACCGAATGTTCAAGCTTTTGGTAATTACTAAAGTATTATCTCTAGAAGGTGGAAAATAGTTTAATTTTTACCATGGTAATGCTGTCTTTGAAATCAACTTCTAAATGACAAATGACAAACTGAACTTTTCCAATAAACTATTAGCCAGGATGGTCTTTTACTAGGAGATACTTTATTCACATCTCTGAAAGTGGTCCTAAAAGAGAGTAGAGGGAGTATATTAGGAATACTTTGTGCTCATCAGTGTGTACAGTGATGTCAACTTCCTCACAATTTAATGCAGTCACTTATGCCTAAAAATTGTGTATTGGCTTTTCATGAAAAATACCAGTTATATCAGTATATTAGTATAGTACTATTATGATTAGTATGGTTCTAGTGTTAGTTTTCTGGGGCTGCTGTACAAAGTACCATATACAGGATGGCTTAGAACAAGGTGTTAGCAGAGCCATGCTTCTTCTGAAGTTTCTTCTTCCCTTTTTTTTTTTTAAAGATTTTATTTATTTATTTGACAGAGATCACAAGTAGTAAGAGAGGCAGGCAGAGAGAGAGGAGGAAGCAGGCTCCCCCTGAGCAGAGAGCCCAATGCAGGGTTCGATCCCAGGACCCCGGGATCATGACCTGAGCTGAAGGCAGAGGCTTTAACCCACTGAGCCACCCAGGGGCCCCTCTTCTGAAGTTTATAGGGGAGAATCCTTCTTTGCCTCTTCCAGCTTCTGGTGGCCTGTGGTGTTTCTTGATTTGCAAAGCATCACTCTGATCTCTGCCTCCATATTTCCATGGCTCTCTCCCGATCCTGTGTGTCTGTATTTTTCTCTTGTTATAAAGACATCAGTTATTGGATGTGGGGCCCTCTCTAAATGCAGAATGATTTTGTCTTGAGGTCATTAATTAATTTTACATCTGCAAAGACTCTATTTCAAAAAAAGTTCACATTCTAGGTTCTGAGTGGGTATGAATTTGTGGGAATACTCTTTAACTCACTATAGCTAGATGTAGAGAAAAAACAAAAGATATGTTTGTAGTTCAAAGATAAAAACTATCCTTCTTCACATTTGAAACATATGTGTATTTTTTCATATTGTTTTATACCTGGCAGTGGAAAGAAAGGAGGGAAAGGGCAGATTTTAGGGGTAGTTAGATAAGATCAGATAGGGGCAAGGAGATTTAAGACATGGAAGAATATGAAATGTGTAGGATGGAATGTAAAGCAGGGAGTGCTGTGATGGCCTAACTGGCCCAAAGTTGTCCACCCACAAATGTTTACAGATATTTAGGATGGAAGTCAGCAACTTGATTCAAAACAGATAAGTTAGGAGGTGCCTGGTTGGCTCCATTGGCTGAATGTTGGACTCTTAATTTTGGCTCAGGCCATCATCTCAGGGTCATGAGATCCAGTTCTGCAAAGGGCTCCGTGCTGGGCCTGGAGTCTGCTTAGGATTCTCTCTCTCTCTTTCCCTCTGCTTCTCCCTGCCCCTTCTCCCTCTCTAAAAAAACAAAACAAAACAAACAAACAAACAAAACAATAAAAGCCAGGTGAGTTAGTTTACCGAGGGGTGGGAGGTTAAGGGCCACGGAAAACTTCTAAACCATTGAAACTGTCAGTATGGACTTGGCAGTTTGAAAGTCTGTTCAACTTTTTTCTACCATGTGAGTCTAATATACCATCCACTCAGTCTCATTTATACCTCTATTTAATCACATCAATAATTATTGATTGAATAGGTGCTTGCAAGGGAAGATATTAGATTGTATATAAAGAAATATAAAACGAAGTAGTTTCTTCAAGAAGCTTAGTTGTGGAGACAATCGAAATAGAAATGGAAAGATAACTGACAGTATAAAGAGTAAACGAATGTTAAGGCCTTATCACAATTCACGATTCAGAGGAGTGAAAGCTTCTATAGGTATTTTGAGAAGAAAGTAGTTGAATTCAGGGAGTTGGAGGGTCTCATAAATAGGGGAAGGGCTGTGCGGTGCTGGCTTTTAGGCAACCCAGAAATTCTGGGGCTCCAGGGAAGGCCACTGAGGAGCTTGGCTGTCTGCAACTTTGCAGTGGCTGATTCTTGTGGAGTTCTCCATCTGCTGGGGGAAATAATAAGTGATATGATAGAGTTATGTACAGAGTGCAGAAGGGGTACAAGGAAGGGAGTGCGGCTGACCCAACCCTATGTTTGCTAACTGATCGTACCCACTCATCTAGCTGCGCAGGGAATGATGACTTGTGCGATTCTGCCTGCTGGTTTTGCCCCTCATTGGTAGAATCCAACGAGTACTGCTGAAAAGAACCTGGATCTGTACTTTTAGGATGTCATCATCTTCGTACAGGGTAGTGCTTCCAAGGGCAGTGATCCTTCAGCAGAAGTATCAGAGCTCAGCAGAAACATTCGCCGTAGTGGCCAAGAACAGCAACCTGGAAGAAGCGTATATGTGAGCCTTGAGGAAGGGTAGAATTTAGATTGAAAAGGGAGAATAGCATATATATTCCAGGTGGAACTAGGATTTTAGGTATCCCGGAATGTGTTCAGGGCACAGTGTTTGTAGGAAATTGACTGGAGTGATATGGGAAGTGTCAGTGAATGACAAAGTCATAAAGGGAGGTTGGATCAGATTAGGGAAAACTCAGGGCTGGATTTGAGGGATTAGAATTGATTTTGAGCTTGTGGACCCAATTTGTGGGTTTGAGACCTCTGGGGACTATACTATATAGCATATAGTATATATACTATATACTATAAGAGGCCCTCCGATCCATATCCACAGCAGGCATAGCTGAGACCCTGAATAGATGTGTTTATCATGTGTATCTACTGTTTGTATTGGACTATAGGTGATATGACTTAGTAAAATACAAATTAATTGTATATGTCTAACTGACAGCATTTTATCACCTACATTTTCACTTAAAGTGGTCATTTAGTAAAATCACCATCATGTGGAGATCAGCACAAAATTGTTAATACTGGCAAGGGGTTTTCATACTTAGCAGGTTTGGGATTGCTACTCTAGGCAATATGAGTCCATGGAAAGCTTTTGAGCAGCATAAAGACAAAGTGAGATGATGGCTTAGGGAAATCAATCTGATCTCGCACCATAGATTTAAAAGTGGAGACTAAAGGCAGCTAACCCACTGAGAAACCTCTTGTGGAAGTTAAGTTTGGGAAAACCAGTGAGCTGACAATAAGCAATTCCTAAAGCACGCTGTGATGTGTGACAGCGAGTACAGATTAAGATTGGTACACCCCCTGTGAATCTATTGCCTCTCAGATACAAATCCCCACTGCAGTGTCTGATCTGTGAGTGTGGGCTGGGCTCTGCGTGGCAACTGACACGTCATTAAGATTTGTCAGTCAAGGGTGCTATAGGGACACTGGAGGAAGGACTAACATTTATTCGGGGTATGCCTCTCTCGGGACTCCTGCAGCACACATGGCTTCTCCAGGGTCTGGCTTTTGTCAGATGTGCACCTTCTATAGAACCTGGTTCCTGTAGCATGGTTCTTTAGGGACCTGTTCAGGAGTCTTTGCAACAGAGCCACTAGTGAAGAACTCTTCTTGTGGACGGCTTCTCCCAAAACCTTAGAGGACAACTTTCCAGCAAGTTCTACTGGTTCAGCATCTCACCAACTTCTCTTGTCTGCCATCCCATGAGCTGTGACTGCACCCTCTCCAGTGAGGTCTGGATCAGCCCTAGTGAGGAAGATTCTTTAGTGGGGCACTAGGTTAGCCCTAAGGGTAGTGGTTGTTCCTTTTTGTTTTTAAATGTAGCAGTTTATTTTTTGAACATTTTATTTATTTATTTGTCAGAGAGAGAGCACGCACAAGCAGAGGGAGCAGCAGCAGGCAGACGGAGAGGAAGAAGCAGGCTCCCTGCTGAGCAAGGAGCCAGATTTGGGACTCCATCCTAGGACCTTGGGATCATGACATGAGCCGAAGGCAAACACTTAACAGACAGAGCTACCCAGGCATCCCTCTTTCTGTGTTTTGAATTTAATAAACATTTATATTAAACATCTCCAGTCAGACTCCTGTATTTCTGTCTCCTGATCTACTCCTGACTAATGTAAATGGTATCTAATTTTGCTGGACATCCATAATTAAGCAACATTCTTCACATCTCTCTTTATTTGAAAATATAAAAAGCTATGTGTTATAGTCTAATAAGGTCATGTTATTACCCATATTTTTCTTGCTGCTGGAGAGCAGTAAAAGCAACATCATATGAGCTTTTTGAAGGCTGCAAAAATAATGAGTTTCTTGAAGAAGTTCCTTATAAATAGAAAGTAACAAATTAACATTGTTTTTGAAATCTTTTCTATGTTTGATAGCAGGGTGATAGAAATTTTATTTATTAATTCTTCTAGTCGTTCATTCATGTCTTCTCAGTTATATAGTGACACTTTTTATTGTTATTGCTGAAATCCATCTGGGATTATGACGCTCAGGATTTCATCATTAAAACATATGTTTATACCCTCTTACTTTGGGAGTTTTAGCAGCAAGCTATCAGGTATTGTATTTTCGTATGCTTGAACACATTTATTTAGACTTTATGGCTTCAGAAGGCCAAGAGACTTTTGAATTTAACTCGTTTGTTCACAGATTTGTGCTTAAATACATACTTCTGCTTGAAAATTACTGGGAGGCTGACGTTTGGATTTACAAATACTACATATGAATGTATATTGAGAATATCAGTGAATGAAAGAGTGTTTATGTGCATAGGTATGTGTGTGTATGAGAGAGAGAGAGAGTGTATATGTGTGTTGGGTGGAGGCTGACAAAGGAAAATATATTTCCTTTTCTTGATACTTTAATGACTAAAAATAGCCCAGATAAAAAACTAGAAGATTTAGCAATATTATGCTCTTATTATGAAATGATATCAATTCTCTCATGAGGATGAAGGCATTTGTGTATTGTCAAATTTATACAGATATTGCGTGCTTTATGAAAGCTCATGTTGTACCACTTTGCTTTTATGAAAGACTTTCATTAGCATGGCAATAGCTTTTTTCATAAAAGCAAAAATTGTCTTCAGATTTCTTTCAGTTAGGGAAAACAGGTACTAATGTAAAGCTTCCGTAAAAGCAAAGTGGCTTCACCTGAGGGGGGAGGAGCACCTGTGATTAACTGGTGTTTATTCTTTCCCAGGACACCTTTCTCAAAGAGGCCTGATAAAATTGAAACGTGTTTTTTGCCCCTGCCTTTGAAAGGGCTCTATACAGGTTCAGAACTCTAGAAAGTCTAAGGAATGCTTAAGTGGGATTTTTCAAGATTGACAATCAATATAGGATTCAAGGACACTTAACCTTGCTTTGTTAGATCTGTTACAACGTTAGTGATGTTACACAGCATTTCTGCTAGATGGCGCTAGAGTTCATACCTCTTATCTAGACTTCGCATGTCTCTTAGAGCTGTCCTTTATTTTTATAGTCATTATTGTAGGATTTTAAAAGTTACTACCTTAAAAATGTTATTTATTATCCACAGAGTGTTACTTTGTGTAACATCATTTAACATATTATTCTCCTCTAGCCTTTACTTGAGAAGATCTGACAATACAATATAAAAATGTTTTCTTTGAATATTCAGGTTAAGGGAGTAGAAGACAAAACATGTCCAGAAGGAGTTTTTTCAGAAAAAAAACATTCCAAGTGAAAATTGAGTTTTCAGTATGTGTCTATACTTGGAAAATGAGTAAGGGAATCAAATAGTTCCATGCTTATTTTAAGCTTAAAAAAAATCTTTGTTGCAATTATTTCACTGTTTTAGTTGAAAGGCCCCTGTGACCCATACATGCATATAAACACAGTCTCTCTTGACCAGGAGGGGGAAATGAAGAAAAATAAATAAATTCTGAGATGCCATTTTTAATTAGTCCTAAATAAATGCCACATTTTTGAAGAGGTAATATCTTACATTTGTTATTTTCTTCATCTGTTTCAATTAAAAATTATATTACAAAGATGCATATATGTATATATAAAATAAGTCCCTTGCCTATATCTTTCACTTTTCCTCATCAAGTCTGACTTTATAGTTTACAGTTTGATGTCTGCTCTTCAATAAATCTTTCTAAACATGAAGCATAATTAGATGTTTTTGTATTTGTTAGTTATCTCTCTGTATCTTTCTCTGTTACCTTCTGATCTGTCTATAATACAGTTTTAACCTTTAAATACCCAGCTGCCCTCTGATATAATTACAAGGGAAAAAAATGGTCTAGAGTCCAAGAAAATAAGTGAAAGTAATGTGAATCTTACTGCACAGAAACAAAGGAGAGAACATTCTCAAAACATCACAAAATTTCTTTCAAAACCGTTTTTCCCTAAGTCCTTATTGTCAATATATTTCTCACCTGTAGTAATGCCTTAAGACTCACTCTTTTCTTACCCCAAGCTTTCTAAAATTTTCACCTAATTTAGTCCAGACCAATCCTCTTGTCTTTTCTCCTGTCTTTGGTGTAGTTCTGTATTATGTCAATAATTTTTTTTTTCTTTAACATCTAGATTTTACAAAACAAGTTAGGGTCTTCAAGCTGACTGAAAAAACAAATTAGTCATCTTCTTTCTTGCGATAGAGGTGGAGAGGGTAGAAGATGGTAACATTATAGCATCTTTTCTTTTTAATCCCATTCAACACACACACACACACACACACACACACACACACACACACGTGTGTGCACTCATATATCCAGATTTCTTTCTCTTCTTTAGTTACTTAAATGGAAAAATCATACTATGTATGTTTTATATCTTGGTTTTTGAGTAATCTCTAATTTTATGATATTATTCTAAGAATATTCTGGTAGACACATTTGTGTATTCTAAAGACACTTAAAATTGAAATAATTGGTATGTAAATTTACAATTTAATTGACAATGTCATCTTGCTTTCCTAAAAGGTGCTACTGATTTATGTTCCCATCAGTAATACACAAGCATGTTCATTTTCCTATTCTTGCAAGTACTGCTTAATATCAATTCTTAACATTTTCCAATTTATCCTATTAAATATTTTTAGTCTTTTAATCAAATTAATGAATGCATATTGTTTATAAAGTAATATAGAACCACAAATTTATATTTTTAAAGACAACTTTTTTTTAGATTTCGTTTATTCATTTGAGAGAGAGAGAGAGAATGGGAGCACAAGAGGGGTGGAGAAGCAGAGGAAGAGGGAGAAGCAGATTCCCCTCTGAGCAGGGAGCCTGACATGGGGTTCAGTCTCAGGATTTGAGCTGAAGGCAGATGCTTAACTGACTGAGCCACCTGGCCACCCCCTTTTTCAGTGTTCTTGTTCTGAAATTCCTATTAGTCAAATGTGGAATCTCCTAGATTGACTCTTATTTGTATAGGCTAGATTTTGCTGTGATAAATTTCTGTTGTGAAGTCTCAGTGCTTAACCCAACAACTATTGTTTCATACTCATGTTCAAAGTGAGTTGAGTGAGATTAGATCTATTCCACATGGTCACACAGATACCCAGCTGATAGAGCTGCAGAGCTGGTTATTATGACAAGAGAGTGGAGAACTTTCTCTCACCTAGAGGTAACACATGTCTCTTCTGCTCATATTTATTTCATTGGCCTTAACTAGTCACATGACCCTGCCTAGTCCCAAGGATTCTGGGAAATGTAGTGGAATATTTAATGAGTATAACTATCTTTGCTACAAACCTATAGGGCTCTCACCTTTTCTCTCTAATTTGTCAACTCTGGTGTTTGTTTCTTATCATATAGCCATAATTCAATCTTTCAGCCTTAAAAAATTAATTCGTTTAAAATTTTCAGTCATATTTTTAATTTCTTAGAGTTTTTTCCTTTCATGGTCTTTATTTTTTTAAACACATTTTTCCTTCTGATTTTGTGAATTCAGCGCATTTTCTTATTTCTCAGAAGATACTAATTTCAGTTTGAACTACTTTTCTTTTCACCACCTACCAATAGATTGCCATTATTTAAATCCCCCCCTTTGTTTTTTCCAGGTGGTGGTTATAGTTTCCTTCTTCTTTTTCCTTTTCTCTTCCTCCTCCTCCTTTTCCTCCTCCTCCTCTTTTGTTCTTTCTTTTTTCCTTTTCTTTCCCATTGGAGGCTTTCCTAAAGGGTCTGGTAATTTTTGAATCTCTTTTTATATTTATGACACTACCAGAGTCTCTTTAAATCTCTGAATAATTAAGGTGAATAAACCTACTGCCAGTGTTCTGGTAGTTAATTGAGGAAAAAGAGTATGTAAGTCCACCATTTAGTACAAACAGTTTTACTTGACTGCCCTGTTTTTAGTCTAGGGTTGTGGCAGGATGACTAGCTTGCTACCTATATTCATACTTTTGCAATCATGATATTTGGAGTTATTACTGGAAGCAGCTTCCCAGGCAGACCTATATTTTCTAGCCCCTGTTATATCTAAGTATATCTAGGAACCCAATCCATATCTCTGCACGGGGGATGTTTTATGCTTCCTTTTTTCCAGCTGCTTATAATAGAGATAAACCTTAGGCAAACTTTCAAATTTACATTTTTGAGGATGGCAAGTCTAGATGACTCTGGAGAAGATGTATTTAGTAGTTTTACATTCCTGCTACAACAAATTACCACAAACTTAGTGGCTTTAATCTATACTGATTTATTATCTTACAGTTCCAAAGGTCCAGTATCTAAAATGGGTCAGCAGGGTTATATTCCTTTTAAAGGCTCTAGGGGAGACACTTGGGTGGCTCAGTAGGTTGAGCATCAGACTCTTGATTTTTGCTCTGGTCGTGATCTCAAAGTCATGAGATCAAGCCACCTGCATCAGGCTCCTTACTCAGCAGGGAGTCTGCTTGAGATTCCCTCTCTCTCCCTCTGTCCCTTCCCCCACTCCCATTCTCTCTTTCTCTAAAATAAATAAATAATTAAAGAAAGAAATCTTAAAAAAAAAAAAAAAGGTTCCAGGTGAGAATTTGTTTCCTTGCTTTTTCAGCTTCTAGAGGTGACTTGAATTTCTTGGCTCAGAGCCCTTTGCTTGCATCTTCCTGACTTCTGTCTCTATTGCCACATCTCTTTCTCTCACTCTGACCCCCTGCCTCCTTCTTATAAAGATGCTTGTGATTACACTAGGCCCACCTATGTGTTCAGGATTCCCTCTCTATTTCAAGATTTTTAAATTGGTATTATCTACAAAGTCCCTTTTGCCATGTAGGGTAACATTCATAGATTTGGGGGATTAGAATGTGGACATGTTTGAGAGTCCATCATTCTGACTCCCACAGAACAGGACTGTCTTCTTCATGTTTATGCACAATGACCATTACATGAGGAAAAAAAAAGCCCACATAGAAAACCAAAACACCCCAAGTAATCTATCATGTAAAAGTAACAAAATTGGGGTAATTATTTTTAATTTTTTAAATTAAAGTAGATTTTAGCAGTATGTTAAGTAATACAGACGTGGATTGGGGTTACACCATAACAAAAACTTAGAATAGCAACACTGAGTTGGAGGTTAAATAGTGAATGGTGAGGAAACAGATTTTGTAAAACTCTTGCTTGTGATAACTTGGAAGGCAGCAAGACCCAGTTCCTAGTGAGTCTATAACTCTCATGAAAATGACTGGGAAGAGCCAAGAGTGTGCTTTGACTATTTATTGGTGCATTTAGCAAGATATTTAAAAGAAAGAAATGAGTCGTGTGAAGAATTAAAGACCAGACAAAGTTCAGAAATTTGTGGCCTTTCAGAATTAGAAGAGTCAATTGCTTCTAGACACTAAACTTTAGGAAATAAAAACTACAAAAGGCTTTGATGGCAAAAACCCATTAAGAGTTTCCAGTTAAACAAATGATTCATCCCGGCAGCAAATATCACATTAAGGATATTACCTTCCCTTTAAAGATGTTATTTCAGATGGCCTCAAGGTAGATTCCATTAAGTTGCTAGAGAAAGAAAAATAGCCCTGGGAAGCAACAAATTATTGGAGGGTTGGATTTATGACTTTGGGGGTGGTTATGGGCACTTGGAACTGAATAGAAACAAATAGATTGGACCTATCAAGATTCTTGGAGAATTGTGTAATTTAAGAAACTATGATCTTGGGGCGCCCGGGTGGCTCAGTAGGTTGAAGCCTCTGCCTTTGGCTCAGGTCATGGTCTCAGGGTCCTGGGATCGAGCCCCACATTGGACTCTCTGCTCAGTGGGGAACCTGCTTCCTCCTCTCTCTCTGCCTGCCTCTCTCTGCCTACTTGTAATCTCTGTCTGTCAAATAAATAAATAAAATCTTAAAAAAAAAAAGAAACTATGATCTTGGCCTACAAAAAGCATGTGATCATAAAATAAGCATGGAAACCCCAAGATTTCACCCCAGAATGTGAAACTGAGGCCCAGAGTGCATAATCCCTAGAGCCTTTATTTGTATTCACTTTCCTTTGCATGCTACCCATTTACCTTTGATATCAGTTCCAATCAGTTTCCTGAGTTAAGGAGATTCACTCTGCACTAAGCAACTCTTTATTTCACAAAGAATTACAACCGGCCAGATAACAAGAAATCTAAAACCCTCCATCCCATTATATCTAAAAAGGTAGGTTCCTTTCTCCAGAGAAACTACACTTGGGGAACTTTCATAGAAGCTAAACTTTGCTGTAGAACTTTCATAAAATTGGAGCTTGGAAAGAGCTAGAAAACAGATGGTATGTATTCCAGAGGCCGTCTCACTTTCTCAGACTTTTTTCAGACTTTTTCAGACTTTATAAGAAGATGTGCCACTCAGGACAACTCTACGGCTTTTTGGTTTTAGAGTTACTTAATGATCTCTGTACAACAGATTTGATCACCTAGCACAGGACCATTCTCGACGAGTGGAGGCTACTAAAACACTGCCATACTATATGACAACCACGTAAGGCATTGTGGCCGCAAATAGACAAGTGGTTGATTCCTAATACCCAGGATTGGACTTGTATTTATAAAAGCGTATTGGTTATAACCATAATTTTTGTAGAGATCTCTCATCTTGGGCATCTGATGACTACCTGAATATTCCCTAGCATTACCTAGGATCCATATGGCCCATCAGTTTCTTTTCTCAGAGAAAAAGAGTTATTTAGATAGTTAAACTTAAGAATAAGATAAATTAGATCTTAATTTGCATTTCAACTGAGAGAGTTTTGGACAGTTATTTTCTGCCCCCAAGCTTCTTCAACTTATATTTTACAAAAGCCCCCCAAATGTACCTAGTCCTACCTACAGTGGTTCAAAGTGCAGCAGGAGAGCTAGACAATGTTACTAAGGCTATGGAACCTACAGGAGAGGTTCCTGAAATTAGACAGGTGGTAGGACAAAATGTTTAGGATATTGGCATCTGGAGGTCGACTATGTGGATCTCAGGAGAAAAAATGTTGTACTTAAATCCCTACAGATCTCTTTAGGACCTTTACTATTACTAGAAATATCCAGGAAACAAAGAAATGATGACATTCAGTAATTTGGCTTTTACCCCCGTATTTAGTTTTGCAGACTCTTTGGTTTGGGGATGGGATCTTTCTCTTGGTTTAATTTGGGCAGTCTTGACTCTTGTATTATGAGTGAATTACAAATTCTGATTACTATCCCTTCAGCTAGTATTTGTGTTTTTGATGCACAGATGTATGGTTTTCAGAGTCTTGAGTGCTGTGGAGAAGTCAATGTCCCAGCCAATGACCCAACTAATGAATTTTCCAGCAAAATAATAAGAAAATTTGACACTTATTAGTGTTGGAATGTCTACCATCAGAAGCTCTACACAACCCAAACACATCATCCAACAGGGCACAACTGGATTAATCAGGTGTTTAGATGATAATGTTCTACCCTTCATCTTAGGAAGAAGAATGATCTAAGGCTCTCTATTGTTACGTAACAATATTACCACCAACAATATTACCTTAGCAGCTTAAGCCAATACATTTATTACCTCACAGTTTTTGTGGATAAGGAATTTAGGACTGGCTTTGTTGGGTCCTTAGTACTTCAGGTTTTCACAACATTGTAATCAATGTTTCAACTAGGGCTGCCATCTCACATGAGGCTTGACTGTTGAAGGATCCATTTCTTTTTCTTTTTCTTTTTCTTTTTTTAAAAGATTTTATTTATTTATTTGACAGATCACAAGTAGGCAGAGAGGCAGGCAGAGAGAGAGGGGGAAGCAGGCTCCCTGTCTGCTGAGCAGAGAGCCCAATGTGGGGCTCAATCCCAGGACCCTGGGATCATGACCTGAGCCGAAGGCAGAGGCTTTAACTCACTAAGCCACCCAGGTGCCCCGAAGGATCCATTTCTAAGCATACATGATTGTTGGAAGAATTCAGTTCCTGGTGGGTAGTTGGATTGAGGTCCTCAGTTTTTGCTGCCTGTCATCTGGACTTTACTATCTCAGGTCCTTGCCAGGTAGGATCCTAAACATGGTGACCCACTTCCTAAAAGCCAGTAAGGAAGAAGATCTAATAAGAGGGATGTTATAGTCTTAGGTGACATAATTACATATGTCCCATTGCCTTTGCATATTCGTTTGATTAATGGAAAGTCATAGATCATGCCCACACTCAAGGAGAAGGGATCATAAAGGTGAATACCAGGAGTTAGGGATTGTTGAGATCGCTGCATGAAACCCAGAACATGAGAATTGAAACCAATTCATGTCCTGTTTCTGTGTTAACTTAGACCATGACTGAGGATACTTGCCCATGTATTAGACCATAGTAGGACTGGGGATATTTTTCTGTTCCTACCTCACATAAAACTGAGAATAAGTAAAAGTAACTTAACTACTTCGTTCAGGAAATACTTAGCTCCTGAAAGTTAAAACTCTGACCCAACTGTAATAGCTAACTTATCAAAGTTAGCAGTTTATCATGATTCTTGTTAAGACCCTTACCTCCTTCTGCCCATCCCTCTGAAACTGTTATGTAATAAATATCATTATGTCTCCCTACTGCCAACCAGTTCCTTACCTTTCCTTAAAATCACCGGCTCATACCCTATGACCCAGCAATTGCACTACTGGTATTTACCCCAAAGATACAAAGAGGGACCTGCACCCCAATGTTTATAGCAGCAATGTCCACAATAGCCAAACTATAGAAAGAGCCCAATTGTCCATTGACAGATGAATATAGAAGTTGTGAGATTATATATATATATATATATATATATAAATATTATTTAGCCATCAAACCTCCCAGCCCCCTAAATTTTGCCATTTGCAATGACATAGATGGAACCAGAGGTTATTATGCTAAGCGAAATAAGTCAATCAGAGAGACAGTTATCATACGATCTTACTGATATGTGGACTTTAAGAAACAAAACAGAAGATCATAGGGGAATAGAGGGAAAAAAATAAAATAAGACAAAATGAGAGAGGGAGAAAAACCAGAAGATACTCTTAATCATAGGAAACAAACTGAGGGTTGCTGGAGGGGGGATGCGGTAACTGGGTGATGGACATTAAGGAGGGCACATGATGTGATGAGCACTGGGGATTATATAAGACTGATGAATCACAGACCTGTACCTCAGAAACCAATAATACATTATATGTTAATTAATTGAATTTAAATTAAAAAATATCGCTAGCTCAGGCTCTAAATCCCTATAAGTATCCTCCTATGACTTCCCCCTTATGGTACATCACTAATATTCTATCAATTCTATCTTTCTACCTTATGGCAGAAAGCCTAATAAACTTAGCTTTGTTTGATTGTCTTTGTCCTGGTGGTCCTTTTGAGGGGTTACTAATCAACACTACAACTTTATGATTGTTTCGGTATCAGATATAATATGTACCCCTTCTATTCTAAAACAAAGGCTAATATCAAACCCTTTTTGTTTAGTCACACCTTCATCAAAGATAAGGACTTCTCTTCATGTTAGGCCCTCAAGGTGACTAAGTTCCCTACCTTCTGTTTTGAGAGGAAGGTTTATGAATATAAAGGTAGGGCATTGTCCTCATGGGAGAAGAATTGGGGCAGTGTCTTGACATTCTTCCAAATTAGATGCTTGATGGAGCGAAGATCTTCTCCTCGTGACTGAGGTCTTTCGTGGGTGACTCAGCTTCCAAGCAGCTGCCATTGTTGAGTGTGAACAGAGGTTTCCCCTCCAGCAGTTGTTTGATCTTTTGCTTTCCTTTAGAGTAACGGGTTTTTCCCTTCTGTGGCCAACTATCTTTTTGTCCTATGACAGGGAAAGATTTAATTTGGGAGAAGGCATCTGACTCCTTTCGTCTCAGAGTAGCAGTAGTGTTTATTAGTTGGATGTTTCTGATTGTGCATGAGTCACTCAAGACTAGCTGTCCAAGCTGGGAAGCAGAATGGGGAAGTAGGGAAGATGCTTCAGGAGGCATGTGCACATTAACACTTCAAAGTATTTGACTACTGTATTTCCACTCTTTACCACACTCCTCCCTTTTTATCTTTGCTGAGCATGTACATTTGAAGTCACATAAATTAAATAAATGTTCCATATGACTGTTTTCTTGTTTTAAAATTTATTTTATTATGTATTTATTTATTTTTGTGTTTTGTTTTTTTGAGAGGGAGAAACATGGGGGGTGGTTGGTGAGGGGCAGAGGAAGACGAAGGGAGAGAATCCCAAGCAGGCTCCACACCCAGCAGAGAGCCTGACTCATGGCTCCATCTCACAGCCCTGAGATTGTGACCTGAGCTAAAACCAAGAGTCGAACACTTAACCAACTGAGCCACTCAGGTGTCCCTACTTTCTTTTTTTTTTTTAACTAGAAGAAAAAGTTTTAGATAAACTTCTCATTTTAAAATGGTTTTATATTTATCTAGAAAGGGTGAGACTAGTACAGAGAGTTCTCTTTATCTCACACCCAGTTTCTCTTATTAGACCTTATTATTAACTGAAGCCCATGCTTTATTCAGATTTCCTCAGTTTTTAACCTACTGTACCTTTTTAATTTCAGCACCCCATCCAGGGTACCACATTGCACCTTGTCATCATGCCCCCAGAGTCTCTTCTTGATTGTGACAGCTTCTTAGACTTTCCTAGTATTTGGTGATCTTGACAGCTTTGAGGAGGTCTTGTCAGGTATCTTCTAGAATGCCCTTCAATAGGCATCTGTCTGGTGTTTTCCTCATGATTAGACTAAGATTACGAATGCTTTGGATGAAGACCATAAAGTAAAGCACTGTTTTTATCACTGACTGAGAGACCTGTGTTTGTCAGATTTCTCTATTATTAAGTTACTCTCCCTCATCTTTCTATACTGTACTTTTTGGAAGGAAGTCTAAAAGAATGATGACTTACATTCCATCTCCTTAAGGAATTTCTACATAAATTATTTGGAATTCTCCTGTCTCTTCTCTCTCATTTATTTATTTTCCAGATTAATCATTTATTTATGTCAGTGTGACTCATGGATATTTATTTTATACTTTGGGTTATCATCCATTACTACTTAATTTATTCTGTTGCTCATATTGTTTCAGCTTTGGTCACTGGGAACTCTTTCAGTTGGCTCTTATGTCCCTTTGACATACCCCATTATTTTTTTAATGCACTTCCTTATTTTCTGGCACAAAATCCTCCAGACTCACCTTGTATACTTCCTGTATTTTCCCTTTAATTAAAAAAAAGATACTTGAAAGAGATATTAAATGAGAGAATTCAGAAATGCTCATTTCACTCCAACTAACCTATTTTGCTTAATACATAAGATTTCTTGTAGATATTTTCCTAGTCTCTTCCAGTTTAAACCATTGTAATATGAAATTGTTGGTAACATCATAAAAATAATATGAGAAATCAAGTTCAATTAACTTCAGAATTTAGGAAACTTGATGGATCTGATATACTTTACTGTTGGCTACAGATGAAATCTACTAAGTGGCTTGAATTTGAATTTGAATTCAAATTTGAATTTTTGAATATTTTGAATACTTGAAGTAATCTGTTCCTTACTATTAATATCCTGATCCCCTGTAACTTTTGGCATAAGACTCCTACTTTCATATATACCTAAATTTTCTTGCCAGGCAAACAAGGAGCCAAGGGCTCTGAGTGGGCTGCAATATTGGGAGAGGTGACTTCTTCTGTTTGGAGGCATAAAACCATGGGAAATTAAAGCCTTCATTCTGGGAAGAGACAGGCTTAACACGCTATCTAGGACAAAAAATAAAATCTAAAAAACAAGAATTCATTCTAAATCAAAACATTTGCCGCAAAACTGTCCAGAAAATAAGGCAGTTTTAGAAGTGAGGCCTGGAGGTACTCCCAGACCAATGGAGTGAAGAGGCAGAACCTTTTATCAGGTGTCTGATGGCAGGAGATAACTGTTATAAGAAATAACCTGGGGCGCGTAGGTGGCTTGGTTGGTTAAGCGTCCAGTTCTTGATTTGGGTTCAGGATTTTCTCTCTCCCTCTGCTTCTTCCCACCCTGCTTGCACGCACTCATGCTCTTAAAAGAAAGAAAGAAAGAAAGAAAGAAAGAAAGAAAGAAAGAAAGAAAGAAAGAAAACCTACTCTGAGCAGTGGGAGAAAGTGAATTGGCATTAGACTTTAATTTCAGAATGGCTATTTCTTTTATTAATAATGCATTGTTGGAAACTCTACATGCCCTCTCTGAGCCTCAGTTTTCTCAATGTAAAAATACAATACATGTTGAGAGAATTAAATGAAATAATACAAGAATGATTAGCAAGGAATTGGGCACTGAAGAAGATCTCAGTACATTAGCCATTGTGTTATCGCATGTTATGTAGAGTCCTAAGCCTGTCCCACCTAGCCCTCAGTATGTTGCTCATTCAAAGAAATTGAAAATAGATGAGAATCTAAAAATACAACTTCATTTTTAAATATTTTGATATTTGTGGTAAAGAAGGCATTTAAAATGTGATGGGAAACTTATTAAGCCTGAAATATTTTACCCAATCTAGGAGTAAAATTATACTAATGTAATAGTTATTTATTGCTACGTGTAAATTACTTTCAAACTTAGTAGCTTAAAACAACAAACATTTATTATCTCACATAATTTCTGAAGGCCAGAGATCAAAGAGTGGTAAAGCTAGCAAATTCTTTTTTTTTTTTTTTAAAGATTTTATTTATTTATTTGACAGAGAGAGAGAGAGAGAGATCACAAGTAGGCAGAGAGGCAGGCAGAGAGAGAGAGGGGGAAGCAGGCTCCCTGCTGAGCAGAGAGCCTGATGCGGGGCCCGATCCCAGGACCCTGGGATCATGACCTGAGCCGAAGGCAGAGGCTTAACCCACTGAGCCACCCAGGCACCCCAAGCTAGCAAATTCTGACATTGGAACACTTCTGAAGTTGCAGTCAAGATGTTAGCTGGGGTTCAGTCATCTAAAGGGGCTGGTGAATTCACTCCCACGTTCATTCACTGGGTTGTTGTCAGAAGACTTCAGTCCTTTATTATTTGGGCCTCTTTTCCTTGGTTTGCTCCAACAGCATGGCAACTGAGCGGTGAGAGAGTGAAAGAGATCCAGAATGGAAGACACAGGCTTTTAATAACTGATTCTGGAAGTGATGCACTATTACTTCTACTATTTTGTTTGCTAGAAGCAAGTTCCTAAGTCTAACTCACATTCAAGCAGAAAGAGTCTGGGCTACCCTTCTTAAAGGGAAGAGTATCAAAGAATTGTAAATGTGTCTTTAAGAACACCACAACAAGTATCATTGATATCCTGAGATTTCATGGTGTTTGTTCATGATTTTCTTGGCCATGAATGAATGAACCAAATTTGGCATCCCAAATTTTGTCATTTCCTGGGAAAGATGCAAAGAACGGTTAGCTGAGAATTTTAGCTTTTGGCATCTTTCCCATTTCTTACAACTTAGGTCTTGCTTATATGTCTAAAATAAAATGGAAAGTCCATCATTCTTTAGCTAATTGATCAGTGTAGATAGTTACACTGATTTTAGTAGGTTTTTATGTAACTGATTAATCATCTTACATCTTACATCTTACATATTACTTTTAATTTTTTAAAACTAATTTATTTTTATTTAAATTCAATTAACATATACTATATTATTGATTTGAGAGGTAGAGGTCTGTGATTCATCAGTCTTATATGATACCCAGTGCTCATTTCCTCACATGCTCTCCTTAATGTCCATCACCCAGTTACCCCAACCCCCACTCCTCTCCCCTCCAGCAACCCTCAGTTTTTTTCTTATGATTAAGAATCTCTTATGGTTTGTCTCCCTCTATGATTTCATCTTGTTTTATTTCTTCCTCTCTTCCCTATGATCCTCTGTTTTGTTTCTTAAATTCCACATATCAGTGAGATCATATGATAATTTTCTTTCTGATTGGCTTATTTTTTTGCTTAGCATAAAACCCTCTAGGTCCATCCATGTCATTCCAAACCTACTTTTAATTTTTAGTTGTTATTTTCTTCATTAGAAAGATTCCTTTATTCTTTGTTAGAGTGGTATTTTTGAAGGACATTTAGTTTACTAAACATTTTCATGTGAATTATCTCAAGACAAGCATCCTGGATATATGAAATCAAATGAATGAAAGAGCAAAACTTCCTTTTTACAATTCCTGGTACCAGTTTAGCTGTAAGATCCAGAATTTAATTGTAAACAGCCTTAATGTATTTAGTCAGGGTTCTCTATGTATGTGTATGAATATATATGGAGAGAGAGAGAGAGAGAGATTTATTACAAGGAATTGGCTTACGTGATTATGGAGGCTGAGAAGTCCAGACTCAGGACAGCCATCTTTTATTCTATTTAGAACTCAACAGATTGGATGAGGCCTGCCCACACTGGGGAGTGTAAGATTCAAATGGTAATTTCATCCAGAAACACCCTCATAGACACACTCAGAACGAATGTTTAACCAAATATCTAAGCTCCTTGTGGTCCAGTCAAATTAACACATGAAATTAACCATCAAACTCAAACACCAGCTCTTCCATGCTAGAGCTTTCACCATAGCTTACTTAGCCTCAAATATCAAGGTCAAGGAAATAATCACTGGGCAAGATGTTAAAGTACTCCCATGTGTAAAGGGACCGACTCACAAGTAGTCAACAGCTGAAATATCCAGTATAGGTCTATGAAGACATGTGACTTTTCAAAGTCCTGCTTTGCTTTAGCCCAACCCTTGTTCATTGTGGATAGAGAATGTATCAACAAAGCCAGCCAATACTCGGTTGACATGGTATAGGGTTTTGGACAGTATCCTCCAATTACCTCCCAGTTAATTCTGCTTATAAAATAGGACCCAATGAATATTATATATGATTTTGGAGTACAATTGGTTGATATCAGCTAGGTCTCACATTTCTTCTAGTTCCATTATCTTACCCACCCCCCACCCCAGGATCCTTTTATCCTCCGTTAATTGGGATAATGTAACTCCAGCATGGCTTACAAACCCTAAGATGTCATACTATCTCTTCTCAGTGACTCCTAAATCTGTTTCTCCATCTTGGACACCAATTCTTAGGTCAAGACTTTATAACCAATATCTGACTCTTTCTTATTCACTTCCTATGCATCATGTAGGCAATAGAGTGATCCTCAGTGAAACAATTCTTGACTAGGAAGCTTATAAAGCTGTCATATGGTATTCCAGGCAGTTCTAAAACACAAAGGTCAGAAACTGCCCAAAACATTGCCTGTGCTTTGGAGAGTTGAGGTTACTTTGGAGACAATTGTATTTTTGTTCTGGGTAAAAGTAAGCATAAGTAGGGAGCACTTTTAGATACTGGGATGGGCACACCCTAATACAAACTCCTAGTGATCCCCTCTTCTTGGGTGTGGGCAGAACTTGGGACTTGCTTCTAACCATATGCTTCTAATATGGCAAAAGTGAGGGAATGATACTTCCCATGATTATATTTCTTTATATACAAGTCAATTTTAGCAGAGGCTGCTGGCCTTGAGGAAATAACCACCATGTTGTAGATTGCCTATGGAGAAGGCCACATGGCAGGGAACTACAAGTGACCTGTAGGCCTAGAGGGGACTCCCAGCCAATAGCCAGTAAAAAATGGACCTTCAGTCATACAAGCACAAGAAAATGAATTCTGCTAACAACCTGAGAGAGCCTTGAAGTAAATTCTTCCTCACTCAATCCTCCAGATGAAGATGTAGCCCAGCCCATACCTTGATTACATCCTTGTGAGATCCTTATGAAAAGACCCAGCTAAGCCATGCTGGACTCCTAGCACTGAAAGCTGTGAGATAGTAAATGTGTGTTGTCTTAAGCTGCTAAATTTATGCTAAATTTCTTCCATAGAAAACCAATACACATATTTACCTCTAGAGAAATTGCCTGTTTTATATTCCTGGGAAGATTAAAAAAAAAAAAACTTCATTGACATATAAATTCATAGAGAAAAATGTGCATATCATCAAAATACAGCTTAGTGAAGTTATACACACTGAACACACCAGCACCCAAATCCAGAAACGGAACATGACCAGCCCTCCTTAAGTCCCTTGAGGAAGATCTGAATGCCAGGAACTAACTGAATGCAGGTGTTTCAGATGGTGAAGTTAGGTGCTATGTGTATTGATGCTGACTGGGTAAAACTTTGAGTCACCTGTGTCTATGAAGTTTGTCTTTAGAGAAGGTTTTTTTTTGTTTGGTTGGTTCATTTTTTTAAATAGTGAGACTGTGTTGGATCCAAAAGTTGATATTTGTTTTTGGGAGATGTGTATGTTTGAGGAGCACTGATTGGTGCTCAGAGTCTCTATGCTCTTCCTCCATCTGTGTTACAGCTGCCATACACTTTCTATTTATTTGTTTATTTATTTACTTATTTTTATTGTGTTACATTAGTCACCATACAGTAAATCATTAGTTTTTTGATGTAGTGTTCCATGATTCATTGTTTGCATATAACATCCAGTGCTCCATGCAATCTGTGCCCTCCTTAATACCCATCACCGGGCTCACCCATCTCCCCAGCCTCCTCCCTTCTAAACCCTCCATGCGTTTCCAAGAGTCCATAGTAGTGATTATTCCACTGTCTTCTCCCAACACCCCTGCTACATAGTATTACCAGATATTCACCCTATAAGTGAGCTTCAGTTATCATTAGTGGTTAGATATGTTTAATATGAATCTCAAAGTCAGTACCGATCTTCCCCAGGTACACGGAGATAGAGGTTACTGGTTGGTTTCAGCTGGAGTTCGTTCTGACTGGTGGACACCCATACTGTATATGTTCAGTGTTTTGACTACCGGACTCTTGTTCTAAACATACCTGGAATAAAATAATTTCAATCTGAATGAGTCTGTGGAGAGGATTTATTTCACCGGTTTCCAAAAGTGTTCTTTAGATTTCATAGAAGTGCTGTAGGAAGCGGTGGAGACAAGGAAGGGGAAATGGAAGGTGAAAGAGAACATTGTAGAGAAGGAACACCACACTCCATCCAGCTTCAACTGGAATCATTTCAATTTGGGTTCTTTACAATGTTGGTTCTGGGTAAGTTTTTACATGAAATGAAGGATCCTATTACGAAACAAAGGAAGAAAACCACTTACACCATCTTCTAAATTAAGAAGCTTACAAAGGAGGGCGCCTGGGTGGCTCAGTGGGTTAAATCTCTGCCTTCGGCTCAGGTCATGATCCCAGGGTCCTGGGATCGAGCCCCTCATCGGGCTCTCTGCTCAGCAGAGAGGGAGCCTGCTTCCCCCTCTCTCTGCCTAACTCTCTGCCTACTTGTGGTCTCTCTTTCTCTCTCAAATAAATAAGTAAAATCTTTGGAGAAAAAAAAAGAAGCTTACGAAGGTTAAGTGACTATAAGAAAATTATACAATTATACCCTTAGGAAGCTGCAAAACTTGGATATGAATTCAGGTTTTTGCATCTCAGACTTTTCCTTTCAAGGGCTCCAACTTTGATGCTTGCAGATGCAGGGTAAAGAACTCCTTCAGCCCAATATAACTATAACTTTGATACTTTCTTATTATGTCTCTTCATAAGTATGTACGCATATTTGAAAATTACTTGTTTATAATCACCCTTAATTCATGAAGAGTTTGGAGAGGCTTACAACAACAAATTAGGAATCTGTGGGAGGGAAAGAAAGATGGGCATAACGGCATGAAATGCACTACAAAGGTCTGGATGGTTGTAGAGGTAGGCTCTACACCGACTGCGAGCTTGGTAGAAGTTGGTGCAGAAGGAAACAACTATGCACAACCTCAGTTGAGTTTCTGGCATCTCGAAAATGCACGAAATCCAAAACTGGAGGAAAAACACTTTAAAAATCTGGACAAACTAAACTAACTGCTCCAGGCTGTCTGTCAGCTCTTACTCTTCTTGTGCAGAAGGCTTCCTTATGTCCCTTTGCTCTAACATACTCAGACTCCAAGTGCCTGAACATAATGTGGAGAGTTAAAATAGAGGAGTGCCTCAATTCCCAAAGTGCTTTACATCTGTCAGTTTCAGAGGAAACCGTGGTATTGCTTTAATGTGTGTGTGTGTGTGTGTGTGTGTGTGCTCGCCCGCACACACTTTTATTAAACATATGCTCCCAGCCACATTCCACTTGGCAAGATCACAAGTACATAATAGCTACAAGCTGTAAAGAAAAAAATAAAAGAGAACTTAACCATTTTTTAAAAATAAGATAAATAAGAGCTCCTCAGCTACTTTAAGCATTCATTTATGCATTTCTTTGAGGGTGAACTCTAGCTTTTCTTCTGTCTCTGGGTCTCCACTTATTCATTCCTGCCCGAGGATGAATATTGCAATGGTACATGATGCAAACATTGGCAATCTGTGTTTACATTTGTGTTTCCAACTGAATATGCTAATAGTGTTTAATCAGCAGCGATGTTGCTTTATATCAATGTTTTGTGCCACGTACAGCCTCAGTGATAATGTTGTGATAACCAGAATTTTCCCCACATCAAAACTTGGAGACGATCCCAGTTTTTTTTAACTGCCATTTGATTCCACAATATGATGAAATCCTTTAATCTTCCTCAGGATTATTTCTGTGTTTTCAGGAAGCATCACATATCCCCTTTGTTTCATTAAGGGGTGGTGGGTGGGTGGGGGGAGGCTTGAGACTGCTTGCCGCAGTTCAGAGGTTTTGGTATGCCACGCAAGCTCCCGAGCTGTCCAGGAGAACCTGCGGGAGGAAGCTCCAAGATTGGTGACGGTGTGCAAGGAAATGGCTGCAGGCTGCTCAGTGTGGGGTTTGGGCATATTCTGTGGAATCCAGCAGCCCGATGGCTAGAAAAACAGAATCCAACAGCAGTGGAGTGAGGTGGAGGTGGGAAATAACACACTTTTAGTCAGGAATTTATAAAACATATTTCTAACCTGCAAATAATCTAGCTAGAGGAGGGTAGGGCCTGCACAAGACTTGATGAGCTTCTGACCCTAGGCAAAGGGGTACTCTGTAGATAAAGTATGTCTTCTCTCTCTCTCTCTCTCTCTTTTTTTGGGGGGGTGGGGAATATGTTTCCCTACTCATTCTGGGCCACCACAAAAACCAGATAGAAAGTGCAGAGACTTTTTTCTTTTGCATCCTACTGCAAACCAGAAGAAGCACAGAGTACTATTTAAGGTCTGTCAGTGAACACAGGAAAAGTATTATACTCTTAAGGGAAATACATAACCCTCACCTCTCAAAAAAAAGGGGGGGGGTGGGCAAGAATAGCAATCCCAAACTCTAAACTTTCTTTTTTACAATAGAAGTATTTCTTATTCTTTGTGTATGTTCAAAGTTGGGATTTTTTTTTTTTCCCCTAGTGAGTATGTGAGAACACTGCTGGGCTTTTTTTTTTTTTTTTTGACAGAAACATGACATACGTTTTAAGGAATACTGTCATCCAGAAAACAATCCACCCTTTGCATTTTAACCTTGTTAAATTGTATCCAGATTCTCTTTAATGCTGTTTCTCTCCCAGGACATAAAACATTTTGGTTCTTAAACACTTAAGAGAGGTACACTGCTTGAGATGTACAGATAGCTTTCATTAGCACTAATGGGAGTTATGCTTCTACACTAGGAGAGAATAGGGCCTGAAGATTTTAAATTATGCTTGATGCAGATCTTCCAGATGGAATAAATTACAAGGAATGCTTAGGGGGGAAAGGTCTAAATATCCCCTAAAGCCATAGTTTAATAGCAAAGCAATACTTCTGAGTAACGGAAGTGGAGTCAACAGTACTGGCTTTGTGCCTATCACCATGCTAAGTAGCTGATATTGACTCTTGAAAATTCCGTATTGGATTAGTATTGCACTTGAGTTCTATTTTTTTCTAAAGGACCTAAGATAGTTCTCTGTTGTGAATAGTCCACTAAAGTGGAATTCAGGTTGGTGCAGCTTTCAAGGCCATTTATCTTAAATTCAGTAAACTTCCAGATGGCAAGCCCAATACCAAGATCTTTATTTTCATTTCTTAATTACCCTTCCTGAAAATAGTGTTCCTTATCTCTTTCTTTTGGGTGCATATCTTTTATTTTCTTGTTTTAAAATTTCTATATCTTATTTTGCTTTGAGAATTATTGCCCACATCTCCGAGATCACTGGAATTATTTCCTATATTGTTCATTATGACATATCTCCTGTCTTCTTAATTTAACATTTGCTACATTTTATTTTATTTGAGACTTTTTGCTTTGAAAATGATTGCCTCCTTCCTACTACCAAAATAACTGAAACATTAGAGGAATTTTTCCAAAGAGTCATTTCTTTTATTTCATCTTCTGGGACCATCTTCACTTGAAATTTTTCCTTTATCTTCCAGTGGAAATCAAACACGATTATTAAGCAATACTGATTACTATTATGGGTAGGAAAAAGGTAGAGCAGAGGAGTAGTGAGAGGAAGGCAAGATGCCACCAGGAGAAGACGAGATGACTGCTGAAAGAACAGACTGGCTGGTGAGTTCACTGTGGTTCCGACCTCCTCTGAATCATTCAGTATCCCAGCATTGCCTGGACTTGGAGAAGTGTAGTAATGCCAATCCCCTTTAAAGAAACTCTAGTAGATAACCCAGACAGACAATTCATGAAAATACAATGGAAGACATTATCTTCTAGAGTGGGATGGTGGTGCTTGCTATTCAGGACACTTTTTCAATCTAACCAGAAACCAGATAAATAATCAGAGAGTTGTTCAGCATAGAGGAAGGTGAAATAAAGGATAATAAAGGATATTTCATCCAATTCAGGTGACGTCTAGGGAATTATATCTGCTCTACAGTAGGATAACCTATCAGAGGAGTTCACATGCTCCAGATTCCCAGTCACTCTCCCCAGGGTAGGCTGGAAACTACCAATCTCCGGGACGTTGACATCTATTTTTATTTTTATTTTTTTCATCTGACCATCCTCCTCTGGTGTATCCATCCTACTTTATTTTTCTTTAACATATTCTGTCCTCCTTTAGACCATGATACAATTCAATCTCAATGGCTCTTGCCTACCAAATTACAGTTACTTTGATTTTGCTTTTGAGCTTTTCTAAATTCTTTAGATTTGTTAAAATCTACAGTTAGTTAGTACAACCATCATGGATGCATTTTTCTAGTTCAGAAGGCACATTCATGTTCTTCAAGTTCATGTTTCAAGTTCAGGGACAGAGGATACCTCTTTATTAACCATTATATGCTGCCACACCTGCATTATGATATTCTAATAATTTTTTTGAATCCTTGTGGGGTGGACTGGATACTGTGCTGGTGTTCTGTGAAGTTCTAACAAAGCCAATTTTTACACAGATGTTAAGGAACTTCCCCCAAACCTTACAGGTATACGAGAGTAAGAGTTGGGTTCCACAGCTGGGTCTTTCCGGCTCTTTTCACTGTGTCCCTCAGCCTCCCATACTTTGTTTTTGAGGTTTTGTTTAAAATTACTAAAATGGGAAATAGCATTAAAGGCCGAGGAAGAGGGGCGCCTGGGTGGTTCAGTGGGTTAAAGCCTCTGCCTTCGGCTCAGGTCATGGTCTCAGGGTCCTGGGATCAAGTCCCGCATCGGGCTTTCTGCTTAGCAGGGAGCCTGCTTCCCCCTTTCTCTCTGCCTGCCTCTCTGCCTACTTATGATCTCTCTCTCTGTGTCAAATAAATAAATAAAATCTTAAAAAAAAAAAAGGCAGGGGCGCCTGTGTGGCTCAGTGGGTTGAAACCTTTGCCTTCAGCTCGGGTCATGATCCCAGGGTCTCTCTGCTCAGCGGGGAGCCTGCTTCCTCCCCCTCTCTGCCTGCCTCTCTGCCTACTTGTGATTTCTGTCTGTGAAATAAATAAATAAAATCTTAAAAAAAAAAGGCTGAAGAAGACACTGCTTTACTGTTTTCTTTCCAGTTCTTCCTTGGGAAACTAATGTCATCTAGTCTCTGAACCTTATGTTCATTTTAACTGTGTCCCAGGATTGGGTTAGTATCCATGTCTGCAATAATTAAAATGCAGCGGCAAAGTTATGAAAAGATAAGGAGGAAAGTTGCATATTTCTAAGTGAAATAGACCAATCTGGAAAGGCTACAAACCATATGATTCCACCTATATGACATTCTGGAAAAAAAGCAAAATTATGGAGACAGTAAAATGATCAGTGGTTGCCAGGGGCACATACGGAGGAAGGCATGAACAGGCAGAGCACAGAGGATTTTTAGGGCAGTGAAACTGTCTGTATGATACTATAATGGTGGATGCATGTCATTATGCATCTGTCAAAATCTATGGAATGTACAATACCAAGAGTAGGCCCTAATGTAAACTACAGACTTTCGATGAGAATGATTTAACAATACAGGCACCTCAACTGTGACAAATTCCAGGGGGGATGTTGGTAATGGGTGAGGTTCTGCATATGTAAGGACAGGAGGTATATGGGAACACTCTGTACCTTCTGCTCAATTTTGCTGTGAACCCAAAACTGCTCTAAAAATAAAAGTTATTTTTAAGAAGTGCAGTGGAAAGTAGCAAGAGGAAGTGGGTGTCCGTTGGACACGATCCTTGCTCCCTCTTTGAAGGAGATGCAGCACCTCCAGTTACACAATCATTTCTCTACACTCGTCATCTTCCTTTCTCTTCTTCGACTCAGCCATCCTCGTCCATTTTCCTCACAAAGCTTTAAGCAGAGTAAAGCATCTTTGTGTGCCTTTGTGTGATCTGCAATTTCGGGAAAGAAGGGAAATAGGATTAGCATTTTGTCTGAATAAAGGAAAGAATCACTTTGGTTTCTTTTCTCTCTCCATTGTCAAGATTTCTTTGGTAGAGTTGGAGATGGTGAGGAAGGATTGGAGGGGATAAAAAGAAAATTCTTGAAGTAATTGTGAAGTGCTACATTCTTGTCACTTGGTATTTTTCTATCTCATAATATCTGCTATATTTCATAAGCATTAATCATCAAGAACTACAACTCCTGGGAAGGTGCTTTTTTCTTTACCCCCCAAAATAATCCAGTCCTAGAATTTAAAGGCTTTATACGACATTTTATATGTCAAAGATCACAGCGTCAAAAATCCATCAAATCAGACAGCTCACACTGTTACTGGAAAGGAACATTCAAATATGTGAACAAGCCTAATGGCCTCTCTTGCCTTTTAAGAATATAAATGGACAGTTCTTCACATGCACAGTGCTAAAATTAAATTCACAGCATGGGGTGGCAAATGGGAAAATAACGACATGAGACACTCAGGGTGCCTGCTCCTTGCACAGTGGGGAGGTGAAGACGCCATGGGAGGCAGAAAGGGAAAAAATAGGCTAGGCCATGAAGACAGTGTTCTCTGGGTGGCATGGGAGAGGCGGTTGGGCAGGATTGACAGCTGCGCTACCCGCTGAAGAGGATGGGAGAGTGGGAGGAACAGGCAGGCTTGACTTCAAGCTGTTTCGTTTGCACATGGCCTCAAGCTGGCTCCCTGTCAATCCACTGCCCACACTCACCCCTCCTCGTCCTGAGTAAATGTCCGTTTTGGAATGTAGTCTGTCAGCCAAAGCCACTGGACATTGGATAGTTGATCTGCTCAGACAGAATTCGTTCCAAGTATAGCAACCAGGAAAAAAAAAAAAGGCAGAGGATGATGTAGGGCTCTGGTGATTTTTCCTTTATTGAGATATTATATTTTCATTTTGGTGGAATGAAACCGATCTATTAGGTCAAGGTAGGCGAAGGACGTTCCAGGACAGACAAGGACGGATTTAAGAAGAGACCTGGAATTTAAATTCATTTTAAATTTGAGTTTGAATTTAAATCCCCCAAATTCATTTTAACCTAATCATTTGCTGGTATTTTGTTTGATTGTTTCTGCTATGGGACCCTGGGGATCACAAGGCATGCTTGTACCTCCATGATACTGTTTTAATTGTGCATAGCATAGTTTTTTCACAGTTTAAAAACAATAGCTGAAGAAGTTAAAAAAAAATTGTTCAAACAGGATTTAATGAAATAGCCACCAACACCTGCATTCCATGAGAAATACTAGAAAATTTGTGTGTGTGTGTGTGTGTGTGTGTCTGTGAATGAATGTGTGTGTGTGTGTGTGTGTGTGTATTTGCTTTTGGTGAAATGATTCAAGAGGAAGCATGCCAAATAAATGTGGTATTTATGTTGATGGACTGTTTTTTTTAAAATCCTAATATAGTTAACATACAGTGTTATCTTAGTTTCTGGGAGGACAGTTTGTTGAAAGGATAATGACTGTGCACATGTTTGGTAGAAAGCTGTCAATATTTTCACTTGTGGAAATGAGTCCACAGATTTGGACATTTTAAAAACATGGCTTTTATCATTTTTTTCAGGATCCACATGCAGGAAAAAAAAAAACTGGGATCATCCACCAGTCAGAAGCCAAGTAACTCACTATTCATCTCAGTTCTGAATATATCAGTTTTACAAATTCTCTTCTACACAGGAATACAACCCAAGAGCAGCCCTACCTTCCCTCACCCCCCACCCCACTTCCAGGAATTGTTTGGAGATCCATAGAAGAGGGGGCCTCTGTATTCACAAATGAACAGATTTACAATATACACTGGAAAAACAATTCAAGCATATATTTTGAAAATAAGAGGAATAACAATAAGCATAGGTCAATTATATATATATATACACACATATATATTTATATGTATATGTATACATACATATTTTAAATACAGATACATATTTTAAGTATGTATTTAAATACATATTTTATACAGAAATACAGATACATATCTTAAAACCAGAGGACTCATACCAACCAGGTGAGGTGTTCTGATTGAGATATGCATTTAACAAGAGAGGCAGTCACAGTATCATTTAGAAGCACAAAGTGAGAATGATACTAAAGTTGTAAGTCATAAAGGATAACTTTTATTAGTTGAGCTTTGAAGTTTCAAAATATGTAGCATAAAGGTGAGAGTGTATGTATATGGATTTCCCTTAAACCATCATACTGAGCATTTTTAGGCTGGCATAATTTAACTTTATAATTTTAAATAATTTGGTTTCCTTTCTCCCTGTTCTAGGTCAGTGGATCAACACTCCTCCTTTATTTTAAATGGTTGCATAGAAAGCTCAGGTGATCTATTCTAAGCCACACAGCTGGTTTCAGAAAGAGCATTAGACATTGAAAGAAACTATGAATAGAAACTCCATTCTGTTGCCTCAATTATTAGCTAAGCCATATTGTAGTCTCATGGTTTACTACATGTGGGGCTAAGTGCTCATTGTTTAAATAAGTGAAAATGACTGAAAATTGAACATGACTATGTTGGAGGAAAGCCTTTCTTAAATGTCTTCAGGCAAGAACTAGTACCTTCAAACATTGTCATCTCATATTGACGAAGAATTAGACATCCAGGAGGTGGCAGTAGGGAGTAATGACTAAGCCTGCAGACATCGCAGGCTGAGAAGATTGATTACGTTTTCCAAAACAAGAGGGAACTAAGTGGCTCAGATGTGGCAGATACATGAAGACATCGAAACAAATGAGAGACATTTTTCACAGACTGATAATGTTAAAGTCAGCTGGAGGAGGCTACGTGTCCTCAAACCCTAGATTGTCTCCTTGATTCATTGGAACAATATGACTATTTTAAGATATGACATCATGGAGACATTTTCTGAGATCTGTAAGAGAGAGACAAGGCATGATAATAGGATTAGTCAGGCCAGATTAGTCTCATACTAGCCTTACAGGAGTAACCAGTGCAATTTAATTCAATATTGTCAAATGGTCAATCTGATTACGCTCGAGTGTGTGTGTGTGTGTGTGTGTGTGTGTGTGTGTGTGTTTGGCAGGGGCACCTGAAGGGAGATGTTGGTCAATGTATTTCTCTACAGGAATTAGCCAGCAGATAAAAGAACTAAAGGAGAGGGTTTTATGTGATTGTGTGTGTGTTAGTTATCTATTGCTGTGTAACATACTGCCACCCAATTTAGAAGCTTATAAACAACCTAACCAGTTATCTATCACCATTTCTGTGAATTAGGAGTATGGAGACAGCTTGGCCAAACTCTTCTAATGTGAAGGCTCTCATGAGATGTCAGGTGGGACTACAGTGATCTGAAGACTTGTCTAGGGCTGAAGGATCCTCCATAAAGGTCACTAACTCATATGACTGGCAAATTGGAGCTGGCTTTTGGTGGAAGGTCTCAGTTCCTCTCCCTGAGGGCCTTTCCATATGGCTGGGTTGACTGTCCTTATGATGTGGTGACTGGTTTCTACCAAAGCGAGCCATCCAGACAAACCAAAGCTTCAATACCATTAACAGCCTATCCTTGGAAGTCATGCTGTAATGCCTGTCTGTACTTTAGTTATCAGATAGACCAGCTCTGATTCATACAGAAGGAGACTAACATGTATGAATACAAGAAGTGAGGACTGTGGGGGTCATTTTTTTTAAGATTTCATTTATTTATTTGACAGACAGAGACCACAAGTAGACAGACAGAGAGGCAGGCAGAGACAGAGGAAGGGAAGCAGGCTCCCCACTGAGCAGAGAGCCCGATTGTTGGGGGTCATTTTGGAGGTTGGCTACCACAATCTGTTGAGAAGTTCCCTTTGCTTTTGCAAGTAATTGGGGTAGAGCATGTTTTCACTGGAAAGTCCTTGTGAATATGTCATCAGATTGTGATGTTGAATAACAATATTTAGTATATGCAGGAACACTGACAGAAGGTAGAAGTACATTGGGATCACCCTATGGAGTAATTATGGTAAGAATTGCTACCAATTAGTGGTAGGAGAGAAGACACAGCTGCACCATCCGTCCCCATCATATTATCATGGTAAAAGAACAAAACCAAACACAAGCAAACCAAAGAAAAAACAGAATGGCCCTGGAATGGCTAAAAAAATTTGCTAACTTTTTGTTTTAGAGACAAATATGAAAGACCTGTACTTTTTTTTTTTTTAATCTGTATCTTCTACCTCAAAAGAGAAAGGTAAAACTTGAAGTCTGTGGACATTCAAAAACATGACACAAGTGGCTTGCCAAGAGGCTTTCTTCTGTTTTCTGCCCAGTACCTCTCTGATTGAACTATAGTCCTCATTTGAGTTTTACCGTATTGTACTGTATTACCGACACGGTCACATTGTGTTAGACGGAGCCGTCTGTTTCTCCACCGGGTTGATTAGTATTTTAGGTTGGCACTTTATGTGGCTGGCCTGTGTTCTAGTGTGATGACCAACTGGCCTGAACTTGGGTGACAAGAGACTTGGGAGGGGAGTAGTAAGTGGTTAGCAGGTGTCAATCCACTCTTGTCAGCTCCTACCTCACAATTTCTTGTTCCGGGTCTACATTTATCACCCATCTCAACTCTTCTGCTCGTTGGCTCCTGCTTGACATCTAAATCACAATTTGGGTGACCCAAGACATTCTGATATGTAAATGTTTCTTTGGCCAAGTAGAGTTTGTAATAAAAATAAGTCCCATAAGGGATTCTGGCCACCGTGACTGATCGGAAACTGTTAGAGGGCTGTATATCTTGTGGTATTGAAAATAATTTCTAATGTGTGAGGACTTCAGAAATGTTGTAAGAGAACTCTGCAAATACACGTTGGATTGATTCATAGGTGAGTAGCAAAGACAAACCCCATAGCATTTCCTCTCTCTCTAGATCTGTGCTATAATGATACCAAGATCCAAAATATTTTTCTGTCTCGTAATCTACTCAGATTCTTGCCATTTTAGTTACTGTGGCAGAGGTTCGCATTGCCCATCCCAATGTCCTTCTCTTCTTCTGAGAACTCTAAGGCACATGATTGTACCTGGGCCCATGATTGCCTCGAAAAAGGACAACATTTGCAACTAGTACGGTCGTATGCCTAAAGGTCTAGCCAAAGGGATATAAATAAATAAGTGGCAGGGCATGACAGTTTCTGGGAAACTTCCTTGAGATAGGATATAGGTGCACTTTAAACCTGCTCCCCGCTACTTGCTTCCTGTTTAGAACTCAGATTTGACGACTGGTGCACCATGTTGGACCAACTGTAAGTAATCATGAAGTGGAACAGAAAGTAGTCCAAGTCCCAGGTGATGATGAAACCACCCTATCAGCTCTCGGTTGTCTATCCTGAACTTTATGTGAGGAGGAAACTTCTATTTGTTGGAGGTTAAGTTATTTCAATAGAGTTTCGTTGCTGGATCTTCACGAAGTCCTGCAGAGGAAAGTGGTCTTCTAATATGCTGGCAAACACATGTCATCGCCAGTCCCTTTGTACGCTATGTACAAATAACAATGGCATTTTTCATGTGATAGTCAGAGATATGTTGCTTTAGTAGCATCGCAGGGGAGAATCACAGTACCTCAATGCAGTCTGCCTCCACAGAAGCTCCAGATGCTGTCACTTCTGTTGCCAAGAAAGCAGCTGCCTCACTTGATTCCCTCTTGGTTCCAGTACACATTCCTGGGTGATTCATCTTGGGACACATGTGTTCTTTCTGTGCCAAAATGAGGAACACTGATGTCGACTTTTGCAATTCATTAATGTTTTCACATATGTGAGGTCGTGGAAAGTTTTTGTGACAGCTGTTTTATGGCATTATGACTTCAGTGATAAAATAGTAATTTTTCTCATATTAGAGGATAACAGATATGGGAATCAGGGATCTATATGGGACCAAATGAGTCCACTTTTTTTTTTTTTTTTTTTTTTGCAAAGAAAAGATGGAAAACAGACTAGGAAATAAACATGCAAAACATGAACCCTGTAATTATTTGACTCACAAGCTATAATCCGTTCTGAATTAAAGCTCATGCTTAATATGGATGTTTCAATAGTATCATACCCTTTAAAGTGAATTCATCCACTGTTTGATTAAAGAATTACATTTGTGCTCACTGTGGCTATTTTCTGTAAAGTAATCATGGAATACTTATTATGAATAAAACACTGAGTTATATGCTATGACGAGGGAACACAAGTGCCTCAAGCAGAGGAAACAGTATGGATATATCTTAGTTAGCATGCTATTAACAGTATAGACATGTCATAATTCATTGAAGACTTGAAGGAAATGTCCTGAACTTTTAGCATTTGTGTTTAGTGATATGCAGGGTATTTGGTGAATCTCTAGGATCGCTTGGTAGCTTCAATAGGTGCTTGGTAAAAGGCTATGTTTTGTGAAATCATGCCTATTATTTGATTATTCCTGTTTTCATCACTAGGAACTACATGTACGATGTATCTTACAATCTTTTCTAATTAAAAAATGCTGCTATGGTAAACATGGCTGGCAACTCCCTTTATGTGCACGTTTTGCAAGTGTGAAGAATGGCTTTTCATTTGCAGCTGTAATCAGTTCACTGAAAACATTTGTTTTCCTACAGCTGACATTTCTGAAGCCTTTGCTAAAATAGAGTCAAACTCATTCCTTAATAGAAGTGCATGAGACAGTTTTCTATTGTTTCCTATTACCTTTCAAATGCGTTTTCTACTGGGCTTACCGGTTTGCAGTGGGGCAGCTGCTTGAGCATCCTGATGCTCAACGTGATAATAAGATCTACTACATGTCAGGTCTTTCACATGTATATGTATATATTTTAACAAACTTCATAATAATTGAAAGGGCAGTTGACATAGCTCCTATTTTGTTAGTGATAAAACTAAGACCCAGAGATTTAAATTAATCTCTTAAGATCAAAATGCTGATGAGTAAACAATGCTGGTTTGAACTCACGTCTGTCAGCAGCAAAACTGTGGTTTCCACTCCACGAGACTACTTTCCATCCGATGCTAGACTTTCTCTATTTATAGTCCCTTCAGGGCAGCTGAGCTATTGTAATGATTCTGCTCCATTTTCAGTGGGTTGCAATATATCAAGACTTCGTTGTGGAGGCCCGCTGATTTACTAATTAATGTCAGTTAGCGTGCACTGACAGCTCAGGTGAAATTCCCTAAGAAGACAAACACATTCACCATTATTACGACCGTTTATGGTGTCTTTTCCCCAAAGAAGTTTTTATTGTTAAAGAGGTTGTGCTGAAATGGGACATCCTAAAATTATGCTCATGGGGGATATATACTTTTTTGATTGTTTATTTCTAGGAATTCCTGGTCTAGTGTTTTAGGGAATCTCAATTAAGAAAAGAGGATGAATATTCCAGTCAACTGCTGCAGCACTACTGTAGGGATGGGTGAAAATGACCACATGAGAATAGACCGTCTTCAGGCAGGTTTGTAACCCATGAACTGGTTTGTGGAGCAGGCGGTTCAACTGGTAATGAGGCAGCAGGTATTGCCTTTGGCCTGTACATGTAAAGTTTTCCACCTAATTTGTAGAATATTAAAGGGAAAGCCTGGTGGAACTTTAGAATAGTATTCCTTTAAAGTCTTACCCCAAAGGAGTTAAATCTGTTGTGTGTTCCTCAAGGTACGATTCAGACCTGTTTAGAGACACCCCCTTCCCTGGCCCTAATTCATTGTACTGTGTTGCTAATATAAGGCAAACAATGTATTTCCTTACCACTAGGAGAGAGAAAATATCACCCAAAGGCTCCATTTCTCTCTCTTGTCTAAGGAGTAAGCCTTCTGGGACCTCTCTGGTGCTTTTAAATACAACAGAGTATGGGAAGGTTGGGGATGGTTTGGCCAATAAGGTACTTAAAGACGACAAAATCCTGGGATCTTGGAATTCCTTGAGCTCCGATAGAGTATCTGAAGGGCTGACAGTTTTACATACGCAGATTTAAAAATCTCCCATTTTGTAAGAGACAAGGCATTTAGCTCTTGTTTTATCACCAGCAATTTGAAGCTATCATTGAGGGAGAAAATATGACCTGTGACGTTTCACGGCATATGTAAAACCTTACCCATTTTTCAAGTTACTCTCATTTGCTTAGTCATTTACTGAAATAAGATTTCTTATGAGATAAAACACCACAGCCACCACATACACAAACAAATAAATCAGTAACTAACGGTTGCCTCAACTACCTCATCATAAGAAATTCATTTGTTTCTTTCCAAAATCAATTATTTGTATATTTGGAACTTCATGTCTTTGCAGGTTAATAATTGGTTCGTTAAATCAGGACTAACTTGCATGTGAACAAAAGTATTCCCATACTGGACCCATTCTTTTTCGAAGTTGGAACTTCAAGCAGTAGAGTTGATTATTCTTTGTTTGTATTTTACTACTGTTAAATTATTTAAACAAGGAGGCCATTGGACTGAGAAGGCTTTAATGCCCTGGCCACCTCTATAGGCAAACCAAATCTAAGCCTGTAAATGCCTCAAGCTTATGGATTTGAAGCCAATGGATAACCAATCACAAACAGCCAACTAAATTAAGCTGCAGCCAATCAAATAACTTCCTTCCTTTGCTTCTGCCATTGCCCTACAGCCTCTCTCCCCAGGCTCCTGTCGGTGGAGCCCTCCTAACCACTTCCGGTTTGTTGCCGGCCTGGTTCAAATAGATTTTTGCTTAAATAAACTCTTAAAATTTTTGATATGCCTCAGTTTACCTTTTTAACAGCATTAACCAATTTCCCACTCCCCATTACCTAGTCAGGTTGATAAGGCATTTGCAGAATCATATATTCTTAGAATTTCCCTATGACTTTCTGAGTAGAAGGTTAATGCTTTTGCTGTATAAGGTAACAATAATATCTACCTTATAACATTAATACAAGAATAAAATGAGCTAGTATAGGTAAAGCACTTTTTAAAAGAGTTTCTGACACATAGTAAGTGCTCAGTGTAAGTTGGTTATAATTACCACTTCATTGCTTTGGTCCTGATCATCATATTTCACCTAAATATCAGCAATAACCTATTAACTTTTTTTTTTTTTTTGCCATCAATTTTATCTCCCTCTAGTCTTTTGTCTACAGAACAAGCCAGAGTTATTCTTTATAATGTGCAAATGTGCTATTCCCATTGCTTTAGTAGCTTCCTGTTACTCACAAGATATAATATAAACTCCTTACTATTATCATCTGGTTTCTCCTTTGTCCTCCTGCCTTATCTTGGATCCCTCTACCTCAAAATACACATCTTTTAATTTTATTTGTAAAACCAATGTGTAAAAAAATGAATTATTAGCTTCAACTTTTTTTATTAACAATCAATTTATAAAATAGTGGATTAAAATTTCCCCTGCAATTAACCCTACTTACAAATTTAGTTATTTTACATTCTCTTAAGTGTTTTGAACTACATTTAAAAATTTCAAATGTCTTGATGTTAGATATCTTAGAAAACAAGTAAATGTGTTTTTTTCTTAATGATAAAAATACATAACATAAAGCTTAGCATTTTTATCATTTTTTAAAAAGATTTTATTTATTTATTTGACACAGAGAGAGAAAGAGAGAGAGAGATCACAAGCAGGCAGAGAGGCAGGCAGAGAGAGAGGAGGGGAAGCAGGCTCCCCGCTGAGCAGAGAGCCCGGTGTGGGGCTCGATCCCAGGACCCTGAGATCATGACCCAAGCCGAAGGCAGAGTCTTAACCCTCTGAGCCACCCAGGTGCCCCGCATTTTTATCATTTTTAAGTGTATAGTTAGTTTGTATTGTTGTACATTCACAGTGTTGTGCAGATACATTTTTACCTAGAGCTTTAAAAATAGTCTTTCTAATCACAACAAATTTTCTAAATTTGATAAATCAAACTTGTAAATGTTAAAAATAAATTCTTCAAAAATTCATATTCTAATTTATTTTATATCCTTTACATTAAAAGTATATATCAATTAGATATTTCAATTAGATATTTAATTGAAATTAGATTTAATTTAATTGAAATTAGATTAATTGAAATCTAATTCAAATTAGATATTTAAAATCATATGTCAGATTCTCCTAAACATTTGGAACTTGAAAAATACATTCAAAGAAAACATTTCCAAAATTTACTTATGAGAACAGGTAAGATTTTATTACCATCTTGGTGCAAAGGAACAGCATCCTAATAGGCCAGTTTAAATATTCATTTTCTGTCGGAACCTTATACAGAAAAAGAGAACGGTCACATAATCAATGTTAGATTTGTCAAGGAAAAAATGCAAAGATTTGGAAATGGACAAAAGAGATGATTGCCCTTTTAAATGAATGTTAGGGATTTCCTGCAGGGATTATCTGACACAATAAGGCTATGTAACTTTGGTTGTTTTTCTGTATCAATTTCATAACTGTAGGGTTAGAAATTAAATTGTAGAAAACTGGTATTTCTCATATGATTCTCATTCACAGCAATACGAGTGAAATATGTCATGTAGAGATACAATTTGTTTTTACTCTGTGGAAAAGATCATTTTAAATTTTATATTTTAAGTTATTAATGAGTTTTCATCTATTAGCAAATTCATTTTAGCAGTCTTGATTGCCTATACATATATATATCTGTGCTTTAAATTCTCATTTCAACCAGTTTTCATACCTTATTGATTTCCTCATTAATTAATGAGTTGAAATAAAATATTTGACAGTATTCATTTCATACTTTTAGGAGTCATGTTCTTAATTTAAAAAAAACTCATAGTTTCAAAGATTAGATTTTGAAAATAAAATGTCTGATTACAAGTATCTTGACTGACATTTGACAGCATGTTGAGAGTGAACGATTTACATGTAGAACAAGCCATAATCCTTATAAAGTTCTTTGGAAAATTGTTTATGCATTTTATAAACAGTGGGGCTTTATTCCCAGAAGTCATGCATTACAGCATGGAAAACATGGTCTGTTTCAGACCAGTGTTGAAAAAAGTTACAAACTTATATAATGCTTCCAAAAATTATTCCCAACATTCATGAAGTTACAAAACCACTTACCCATTTCTGGTTGTCCTTGAAGCAGAGTCCCAGATTGATTCAACCCAAGTCACAGGTAAACGTGCCGAGTATTCCCATCTCTTTCTGAGGAATTTTTTAAGTTATGATTTTTTGGTGTGTGTATGATAGGCTTCCTTGCCTTTTCTTTTCTCTTCTCTCTGTTCCCCCCCCTCTTTTTTTTTTTTGGCCTTTCTAACTTTTCATTCCCTGATTTTGATCGACAGAATCCCTTATTGTTTAACTAGTTAAACTTAATCTCTTTACTTTATAGTTAAATTCAACAAGTCTTTTTATTGCCTGATTGGATCATTTATTCTTCTCTTGCTCATTAGACACCATTCTTTCCCTGACACCTGTCTTCATTCTGCTCCAGCTCGTACAGAACCCTTCCCCCTAGTACACCAAACGAACATTCCCCCTAGTACACCCGGTTGTCTCTTGCCTTCAGATCTTTGTACCCGCACCTGCAATCATCCTGTCCCTACTTCTGAGATGAACTACTCTGGCAGGTTTTCTTGCTCTGAAATTCAGGGTTAGGTTTCTTTCGTGTGTATATTTGCATCAGAGCTGTATATATCTCTCTCCTACAAGGCTTATCATACTGCATTGTAAATACCTGTTGCCTCGCCTGTTATCTCTACTAGACTTTAATCTTCTTGAGGATGGTGACAACATCTTTTCACAGTCGGAGCTTTCACACTAAAGAGAGGCCCCATAGAAAATGCTCAATACATAGGAGAAAAAAATAGATTAAGCTCAGGAAACAGCTCTGAGACTGCAACACTGTAGTCTGATTTTAAAACAAAGATTCAACGAACACTTTAAGGATAAATCCACATTGTTAAAGCTAGTTAAAGGAATCTAAGGCAACTTTAGTAGACTTTTTGCTGATCTTGCCCATTTATTGACCTTATCTAATCATTCTCCATCGTTAGTGGGGTTGGGTCACTCACTACCTCTTTTATTGAACTATCCTGAGAGTACTGATGGCAAAAGGCACTTGTGACCTTATTAAAAGTGCTTACGGTGGCCAGATGAATACCTCAAACCAGAAATCAAATTTCCTATTGTCGTAGAAATATACACCAACTCCTCTGCCCATACGGGCAAGAGATTTATGTCACAATAAATAATGAAACAACTTTAAGGCATCGTATTTCAGCAGCTGTTAGTTTGGTGTTTCCTACTGCAGCAAACCTGCTTCCATGGAGTTTTCACTGGTGGTAAAGGGAGGCCCTGACTCCAGGCCTTTTCTATAGGTGAGGACTCATTCCTCTTTTTCCTTTTGTTTTGCTTCTTAAAAAATTTCTTTTTAAATTTTGCATTGGACTGTCCCAGATTTCCAGTGTTTCTGTGGCAATCCAGTTTGCTATGACCTGGAGACTTACAAAGAAAACAATTAGCATTTTATGTTTAGCTGCAATTCTCAATCTATCAACCACATGTGATTGCACCATATTTCTGCTGAGTGATTCCCTAATTAGTGATGGTCACAGATGCTCTTGCTGCATTCTTGGAATCACTATCTGAACAAAAATAAAGCTAGCGTGCTCTCTTTTAGTTATAATAAATTTTCAGGTACCACACAAATCATGGAAATAGTCAATGACAACAGATGCTACCAATTATTTTGTAGTTCTGTATTAGGAAAGAAAATTGGGGATTGAAAATGCATACCAAATTTCTTTCTTTCTTTTATATTTAAATTTTGTGGGAAAATGATAACTAAAAGAAATGAAGAAACAGAGAATTATGACAGTATGTGGGAAACTGTACAGAATACTTTTATAATTCTAATGTTAGGGAAAGAGTTGATACATACCTTTCTATTACCTTGGGTAATTATGACTTATGTTTATTGTGTTTTGAGGGGTATGATTTGACTTTAAGAGCCAGACTGATGTTGCAAATTTTCTTCCAAAGAAAAGAACATTCTTTTGAATGTTGAGAGTCCTCTCAACATTCTTGAATTATTTGCTCTGAACATTGTGGATGTCTGGCATTCATTTTGTGTTATCTTGACCCTTCTCTAACCAGGCACCAAAATCTATTTTTCCAGTTCTGTGGTTAGTCTGTCTGCCAAGGATTTGATTTGATTTGATTTCATTTTACTATTTTATTTTATTTTTTAAAGATTTATTTACTTGAGAGAGACAGGGAGTGAGTGGGGGTGGGAAGGAGCAAAGGGAGAGGGAGAGAGAGTCTTCAGCAGACTCCAGGCATTGTGGGGCTCAATCTCATGACCCTGAAAACATGACCTAAGCTGAAACCAAGAGTCAGATGCTTAACAGACTTCGCCACCCAGGTGCCCTGACAAGGATTTGTCATATCTAATATATTTAATGAGAGTATTTTCTTACTGTCTATTCTGATAATGAGGAAATGTCTGTAGAATGAAACTTATTGGCTTGTAAAGAATACCTTCTCATACCCCATTTTGATATGTTACGTTATGAAATTAAGTGAGGTTTTCTTCTTTCTTCTGATTATTATTTGTTTTATCCTATATAAAATGTTAGACACTAGGAAGAATAATAGATATTTTAATTTTACTTTTTTCATTCTCAAGAATTAAAAGAAATATATGACCTAACTCTTTGAGGGTGGAAATGAGAAGAATGTGAAGATGAAGTATTCCATGTACTAGGAAAAGCTAATCTGAAAATTAAGATTTACTTTTAGAAAGAATTGCTGGATTATTTTATTTTATATAATATAGAAGTATATTACACATACAATTAATATCAACTTTCAAAGTATCCTACTTCACCCATGAATGGTTGCCAGTTAGGAGATTTTACAACAGGGGTGTAAGGTCACAAAATAGCAACAGTTTTTGTCTTTAAAATATCTTTTGGTCAATTTCACCCCTACTTTAATTTTTTTCGAGACATTAATCAATTCTGGGGCAATTGTGAGCCATTGTGGCATTGATGTAAGGTTCTTTTTTAAAAAGATTTTATTTATTTATTTGACAGAAAGAGATCACAAGTAGGCGGAGAGGCAAGCAGAGGGGAAGGGGGGAAGCAGGCTCCCTGCTGAGCAGAGAGCGGGATATGCGGGGCTCGATTCCAGGAGCCTGAGATCATGACCTGAGCTGAAGGCAGAGGCTTAACCCACTGAGCCACCCAGGTGCCCCTGATGTAAGGTTCTTGCTGAAAAGGAGATTAGATAGTTATAATGGGAATCCAGATGCACTTTATGGTAGATTAATTGCATCGATTCTTCCAGCTCTTTACCCCTCCTCTTATACATGACCTTTGCTTTGTGACTTTGAAGGTCCTTTCACTAAAGAGGCAAAGTTCCTCTCGGTCCCTAGATTCTGAATCTGGCCATGGGATTTGCAGATTTGATAGATGTAGACGTTTGAAAAAGTGCTTGCATAGTGTTGCTTCTGCTCTTGAACCTGTGCCTTTTCACAGGAACATGCCCAGTCTAGCCCGCTGGAGGGACACAAGGGACATGTGGACAGAAAGCACCACTGACAGCCAGGCAATCCCAGACATGCAAGTGAGTCCCGCTATTACCAGAAGGCCCACCTCATCTAAATAGCTCAGGTATGGACTTTGGGACTAAATAAAGGCTGATTTTTGGCATAGCTTATTCATGGTATTATTGTGGCAACAAGTAACTGATAACTTCATTCAAGATTTGTTTCTTTTTTGGGGAAATAAGGATTCCCAACTGGGAACTTCAGGGACGCTTTCTTTTTCTTAGTTTCAGACAGTTCAACTACTGGATTGCAGAGGCCTTATAATTTGGCTAAATAGGATTATAATTGCGAGCTTAATGCTGAAGATCAATAGGCCATGTGTTTTAGGGACACGAGTGTATGGCTCAGGTGCAAGAAGTATTCGGTGAAATGCAGAGTGTTAATTACCAGAGAACACATACTTGGGCATATATTTTTTGCTAATGGAATGTAGTGAAACCCAATTACAATAAATCCTAGTGGTCTTGGTAAAAAAGTTTTAAGTGACACTTCGTAATGTCTCAATTGCACTGTGTCCTAAGTTAGGTCAGGGGAGACTTAAAAGCTTAACATCAGCCAAAGGTTTTCTCGGTACATCAAATGTTTACAAGGAGTTTCCAGCATATTGTCTATTCACTATGTAATCACACTGTTTTGCCTTCTGTAGAAAATTTTGGAGGGTAAAAATTATCCCACATTTTCTTTTTTTTTTAAATATTTTATTTATTTATTTGACAGAGCGAGAGAGATCACAAGTAGGCAGAGAAGCAGGCAGAGAGAGAGGGGGGAAGCATTCTCCCTGCTGAGCAGAGAGCCCGATGTGGGGCTTGATCCCAGGACCCTGAGATCATAACCTGAGCCGAAGGCAGAGGCTTTAACCCACTGAGCCACCCAGGCGCCCCTCTTTTCAGTTTCTTAATACTACCACTTTGGGCTTTGGTATTTCCTTTCATTAAAAAAAATACCAAGCTGCTACAGTCTACAATAACATCTACTTTTAAGATTAAATATAGTCTAAAAATCTATCATAAGCATAATATTTAATGATTGTATAAAATTTAGTTGCATGAACTTAACCATAACTAACTTTTTCTTCTTTTCTTCTACTCTGTTGCTATTCAAAGTACCACTGCAGCAATATTTTTTGTTTGCATTTCTGATTATATTCTTATGATGGATATCCAGAAGTGAGATTACTTGTTCAAATATTAGAAGTATTGTAAAGGCTTAAACTTCGGAATACATATAGCCTAGTCTTTTAAGAAAGGTTGTGTTGCTTCCTGATGTGTATAAAAATGTTTTTCTTAAAACAGACTTGCCATCATTGAGTATATTCTTGAAAAATTACTCTTTGATAGTGTACATATATTATGTAATTTACAAAGCTCAATAATGCTGAAAAATGACAGAAATGTAATTGTTTTCAATTGCAAAAAAATAGTGACTTTTCCACATTAAAGGACACAAAGTGGCTATGAAACTGTGGTAGAGCTAGAGTGCCAACACTCTATACCCAGTCTTCTCTCTCCTTTCTTCTCAAGGGACCTAGGACAATGATGCAAGCCAGGATTCTTAACTTCCAGTTAATTGAGGGCATGTCTTGGGGCTTTAAGTTTTGGAACCCTAGGTACATAAAGAAAAGGGAATGAGGTGACAGATGTCACAAGGAATGTAGCAACTGGCCTCAAGAGTATGTCTCTGTAACTTCACAGTACAGGTGGAGGTACATTTATGGCAATTAAGACTATATTATAATGCTTGGATGTTATAATGACAACATCAGAGACTGAGTGGGAATTGTAGAAGATTCAGGATATGGCAGACCTTGTTAGAATCCCGTCTCTGGGGGCGCCTGGGTGGCTCAGTGGGTTAAAGCCTCTGCCTTCGGCTCAGGTCAGGATCCCAGGGTCCTGGGATCGAGCCCCGCATCGGGCTCTCTGCTTGGCAGGGGGCCTGCTTCACTTCCTCTCTCTCTGCCTGCCTCTCTGCCTACTTGTGATCTCTGTCTGTCAAATGAATAAATAAAATCTTAAAAAAAAAAAAAGAATCCCATCTCTGTCACTTATGAACAATGGTGTCTTGGGCAACCAATCTGAGCCTTATTTTTCTTAAAAGAAGATAATAGCCACATAGTAAGATTATTATAAGAAATGAGTGTTCTAATGTAAGTAGATAAAAACACAGTTTAAATGTACCTAATAATGATGGTTATCAAAAGAAATGATGGATGGATTGGGTGTCATAGTATAGATTTAATGATGGGGGTCTATAGACTTTAAAGCATCAGGAAGCCAAAGAATAACAGAAATTTGGAGGAACCTGCAAAACATTGTGGACTAAGTGAAAATATTTTAGGGCTTTCGTGGGTTCTTGGGCATTTTTCTATTTACCTGCAGGATAACTCACTCTCCCAGTGGTAATGCTTAAGGGAGCAAGGGGCAGATATGAATGCTGGGGCTGCCTTACCTGCTGCGTCTTTAACTTCAACCTCTAGTGAAATTACTCTTATCAGAAACTGCATTTCTGGAACTACAGAATTAGAGAATGTCAGGCATTTATTGAGATTGCCCTAACTGAGGACTTGTAGGAGAAAGGCAGTATCTTGGTGTGTTGAGCTGACACAGAAGCTGGAGCTGAGATATGGCTGTAGCTTAAACGTGGTCTTAGAGAAATTCTGCCTCTGTGTTTAGAAGACACAGATGGTCTTTACCTCAAATTCATTGCGGTTAAGAGACTCTAAAGAAAAGCTTCGTGGTAAACAGTTATCTAAAAATTGATAGACAGTAAATTGTAATGAGACACAGTGGTTTGAGTTTTCCAAGGTCAGTATGCCAGGTCTAGTAGACCCATCATTTTATACTCACAGGAAAAGAAACATTAAACATGTGCTGACATGTAATGCCATGTTTGATTAATTTTGACTATTATTGGGTTTGTCAGTAATTCCTGTAGCTAAATTAATTGTGTAGACATAGGCATCGATTATTGAGATGGGAACATTGATGTGTCAGCTACGCCCACTGCTGGCAAATCATTTCAGCGCAATATAGAAAAGCAGAGTTTGATATCCTGTAAAATTCTTTTAATAAAACCCCCTATTAGAGCTAGCCCTGTTTAAATGGACCATTATGATTAGGAAAGGGACTTTGGTTTCCCCAAAGAGGAGTCTTCTACTAATGAGGATTAATTTGAGAATTAGGGAAATTACTTAGAATCAGAAACAGCTGAAAGGAAAAGGTTTTAAAGTTTTAAATTGGATTGAATGACTCTGGCTCAAAAACTGGAATTGTTCTTTGCAAGAAATGTCATTAACCGAAACTAAAGGATTAGCAGAGGATTGTAAAAAGGTAAATGAAGCATTTCTCATCAAGATAGTTTCTTTGGACTGAACGCAGTGTGCTGTTCTTGTATGACTCACTGGTAAAATATTAGTTGGGCAGAAGGAGCCACACAGACTTAGTATGTTTTGTTTTTCTTATTTTTTTTCTATGTTACATGGAATTTTTGTTCCACCAGGGGATGTTCATAGGGCATCACTAAAAATGACACAGGAGTGAATATACCTCTAGAGCTGGTTGGGATTTTCATTTGACTTTCTGCCCTGCAGCTGTCTCCCAAGTTGTAAGTTGGTGTCTGTCCTTGAATAAATCAAGGCAGGGGGGAAAAAATAAAATAAAAAAATAAATAAATCCAGGTAGAGGAAATGCAGGATAAGAATCACCTCCTTCTCTGCTGTTAGCACCAAATGTTAGAAAGCCCTTCCCTGTGGAACAAAAAAAAAAAAAAAAAAAAAAAGATTGCTGCGCCCCACCTGGTGTTTGCTCTCCGTAGCAGAATCAGTCTTCTGTTACCTATCTACTCTTCTGCTTTTGGAGCGATAGTGATAGAAGAGAGAACCGCGACCTCAGAGTCCCTTCTGAGAATTTGATGGGGAATTTGTAAAGTCCTAAGTAAAGGCTTAAATGTTAGGTTTTCAGTTCTTTGAATAGTTAAGATAAAAGTCTTGCTAGAAGGCTTTTTTCTTTTGGCAAACAAATTTTCAACAATTATGAAAGCAAGACAGTCTAGTATAGGGGACAAAATGGGTAAAAGAGACTAAAACTTAATAAAGGAATAGGGATTTGGCTTTTACCTGTGGTGATCTAAAGGCTGGAGTTTGAGATTCTGGGACTCGGGGAAGAAACGAGAATATATGTGGTGTCCAAAAACATGGTGTGGGCAAATTAACTCTAAGAACATCAGTTTTCGTTTGTTTGTTTGGGTGGTTTTGAATAATAAGTCTTCTCAGCAAATCAGAGTTTTCTGCAAAAGTCCATTCTGTAACAACATTGTGTGATGGTGCTTTGTGAAATGACAAGGACATGGTGTGGGGTGAAAAAAAATCCAGGAAGAGCATGAGGCAACAAAGCAACGGAAGCAGGGGCATCAGGTTGATTACAGTAGAATGTAATCAACTCCCCCCACTCCAGGAAATCATGGAATTGTGGGGGAAGGGAGGAGCGTTACTCTGTTTGGCTATTAAAGGGGAAGAAGAAGATCACAGAGGACACGGAGTCATTTGGGTTATAGTAGCCATTGATTATATAGCACTAATTGATTTTAGTTTTTAGAAGCCTCCTTGAGTAAGTTTGATACTATGGACACAATAACTTTTCTAAAATATTTAAAAGCAGCTTTGTCTTTCCCCATTTGGACAGATGCAACTCTATTAGGCGTTCCACAAATACTTTGGTTCCAGGTCTTCTCTCACCATCTTGGACTTGGTTCTCTGACATGCAAACTTTTCTCAGTATCTCTCTTAAAATGTCATACTTAAAATGGAGCTTATCATTCCAAGACTAGTTTATTCACCAAGAGAAGAAGACATGCAAACTCCCTTTTTCTGAGTTTGGTACTTCTAGCTTTGCAGACTGAAACGGAATCAATTGTTATTGTAAACACTACTGACTCATTTTCAACTCCCTTTTAACCCAACACCTGATTTTTTTTTTCAACACCTGATTTTTTGACGCAGAGATATTTTCTATTCACACCTCCCTTATTCTTTAGGTGTAGAGTTTATGTTTTTTAAGACTAAATTTTATTGTGCACATGTATCCATTTTAATTGTTTCTTGAGTTCACTCTGGATATTGATATATGCTCTGTAAAGATTTTATAAGGTTGCAAGATGTATATACTTTCCTTTTTCTTTTTTTGGCTTTATTGAGGTATAATTAACAGATTGTAAGATATTCCAAGTGTACATTGTGGTGATTAGCTGTACATGTACACTGTGAAATGATTCCCATCATCTAGTTAATTAAACACCCATTGCCTATTTACTTACTTTATTTATTTATTTATTGGTGAGAACATTTAAGTTCCACTCTCTTAGCAAATTTTAGTGATAATGCACAGTGTTATCAACTATAGTCACCATGTTGTACATTAAATCCTGAGGCCTTACTCATCTTATAGCTGTAAGTTTGTCCTTTTTACTGACCTCACCCTATTTCCCACACTTGCCATATCTTGGCAACCACTTTTTTACTTCCTGTTTCTATAGGTTTGACTTTTTTTTTTTTTTAACCATACAGTATTTGTCTTTCTTGGTCTGGCTTATTCCATTTAGCATAATTCCCCCAAGCCCTGTTCATATTGTTGCAAATGGCAGGTTTTCTTTTTTCCCATGGCTTAATAATATCCCCTTGTATATATACACTACATCGGCTTTATCTATTCGTTTATTCATGGCACCTAAGTTGTTTCCATGTCTTGGCTAATGTCAATAATGCTGCAATGAACATGAAAGTAGGTATCTTTTTGAGTTAGTGTTTTCAGTTGCTAAATACCCAGGAGCGGAATTACTGGATCATATGGTTTTATTTTTATTTTTTTGAGGAACCTCCATACTGATTTTCGTAGTGGCTATACTAATTTACAATTCCATCAATAGTGCTCAGGGATTCTCTTTTCTCCACATCTTTGTTGATATTGTAAAGTTTTTATCTCATCTTTTTGATGGTGGTCATTCTAACAGAGGTGAGGCAATACCTCATTGTGGTTTTGATTTGCATTTCCTTGATGATGAGTGATGTAGAGCATCTTTTCATGTACCTCTTAGCAATTTGTGTGTTTTCTTTGGAAAAATAGCCATTCACTTCCTCTGTTCTTTTATTTTTTATTTTTTAAAGATTTTATTTATTTGACACAGAGAGAGAGAGAGAGAGTGAGCAAGCACAAGCAGGGGGAGTGGCAGAGGGTGAGGGAGAAGTAGACTCCCTGCTGAGCAGTTATCCTGATGTGGGACTCGATCCCAAGACCGTAAGACCTTGACCCAAGCTGTAGGCAGATGCTTAACTGACTGAGCCACCCAGGCACCCTGTTCCTCTGTCCTTTTTAAAAATGGATTGTTTGTTATTTTCCTTTTGAGTTATATGAGTTTCTTATGTAGTTTGGGAGTTAGCCCCTTTTTAGATACGCAAATATTTTCTCCCATTCTGTAGGTTGCCTTTCCATTTTTGATGGTTTCCTTTGCTGTGCAGAAGCTTTTTAGTTTGATTTAGTCCTATTTGTTTATTTTAATCTACTTTCTTGTCTGTGTTGACAATACTCAAAAGAACAAAGTAGAGGATAAAACATGGTATGTCATTGTTTAGATACAGTTGCTCAATCAACTACACATCTGTGTAAACATACAACATTTGGGTCTCCTATCTCTTACTGATCCAGAGATTCTGAAGAAGAAAGCAGCTTCTGTAATCAACAGAACCTTATACCACATATTATATAATTTTAAATTTCATTTAACAGAGAGATACAAGGTTTTACTCAAATAAGAAGATACCATAACCTGTTATGGACCTTCAGTATTTTACACATACTGTGACCTCTTTCAAATTGATGCTATTAGTATTGTTTTTAAATAGCTTTTTTGACATTTGCCAACTTAGTATTTGGAAGTTCATTTTCTTCTAACTTCTGTGTAATAAGAGGTTTTACTTTCTCTACCTGAGTGTTGTGAGATCCTGCTCCCCTCTGTCCTCAAGACAATTCTGGGAAGGTTTCTCAGACTGTGCTCTTATACTAAAGAAAGTTTGTAGCTTTTATTGGTGAAGAACTAAGATGTGGTATTTGCCCAACATCTGTCTGGTGGTTACTTTCTTTATTTCATCCTGTGTGTAAGACTTCAGTAAAAGATACAGTTTTAGTTAAAGAATTTTTAAAATACTCTAACCCCCTTCCTTATTTTAGGCCAAGAGACCATTCTGACTTGCTTAATATAAATTCAGTATAAATGTAATTTACATATATATTATATATTATATAATATATGTTATATAAGTGGCATATAAACATGGTCATGTTCTTTTTTTTTTTTAAGATTTTATTTATTTATCTGACAGAGATCACAAGCAGGCAGAGAGGCAGGCAGAGAGAGAGGAGGAAGCAGGCTCCCTGCGAAGCAGAGAGCCCGATGCGGGGCTCGATCTCAGGACCCTGAGATCATGACCCGAGCCCAAGGCAGAGGCTTTGACCCTCTGAGCCACCCAGGTGCCCCCACAGTTTGATTCTATCAGAGTCTCAGCTATATTTACTTCACTATCTTCTTGTGTTAGTCGTTGGTCTTAGTTAGAGTCAAATTCACTGGTGTTGTTTTCATGAAATGGGATTTATCACAGTGTTAGTTGGCTCAGAGAATTTCTGGGTGTGGACCAAGGCAGTATTACACAGACAGAAGTGACACAAGTAGAAGAAACGGCCGGGCATATCAGGGCATGATTCCCAAAGAAATCGCGCACTCTTACTACAGCCTTCTGTTATTCCACACCCACTCACCAAAACCTCCTCTAGAGCTGCTGATAAAAATCTTAGGGCCAGGGACGCCTAGGTGTCTCAGTTGGTTAAGCGTCTGCCTTTGTCTGCTGTGCAATGAGGGCAAGAGGAGTAAGCCAGGAACAACAGGCTCCTCCAGCTTGCCTCCTACTACCACCTTAACAGGCAATAAATTTTAGAAAAGATACAGCAACTCCATATAGGGAGGCACTTTGAGCCCTAGCAGGGCTGGCTGATGGCGAAGAACTTAGATAGTGGATAAAGGAAGAGGAGGAATTAGGAATTAGTGACCCCAGGGTCCTGAGATTAAGCCCTGTGTCGGGCTCCCTGGTCAGCAAGGAGTCTGCTTCTCCTCCTCCTCCCTCTGTTCTCTCTCTCTCTCTCTCTCTCTCTCTTCCTCAAGTAAATAAGTAAAATCTTAAAAAAGAAAATCTTGGGCTTCCTTGACCATAGTGTCAGATCTGTGCAGCCCCTGCTCACAATCTTGTCTCCTCTATCAAAGTCTCATTAATGAGTCTGTTAGTGGAATGTAGTCAAATGAAGAACCTAGCCACAGGCAACTTGGGAAATGTAGACTTAATTTTCCAACCTCCAGTGAGCAGGGAGATGGACTGTAAGGCTGCTGGAGTGGTGGGAAGCAAATCAATCGGCAGTGTGTGCTGTAGTGATCCCTGGGGCCTTCTGACAAGTCTCTTCCAGACTTGAACTTCCCCATAACAGTGGGAGCCAGCAGCATGCTACACTTGTAAAGGAACCTAGTATAAAGGAACCATTCTTTTTGTCATTGAAGAGAGGCTTACCTTCTCCCCAAAGAGGAGGCTCAGTATGTCATCAGCCATTACCCGATGTTCATAATTCCCCTTGTTCAGTCCCTATTCTGGATTAATATACTTAATTTTGTAATAAGTTTATAAAGTTTATCATCACCAGCTTATCTTCTATAAACTAATAGGAGAAATGGAAAGGGGGGGAAGTAGCCAATTGGTAAAGGAAGGAAAATCCCTAATTCCTAATTCCTTCTCTTCTCTTATCCATTATCTAATTTCTTCACCCTCAGCCAGCCCTGCTAGGGCTCAAAGTGCTTCCCAATAGGGAGTTGCTGTAGCTTTTCTAAAACTTATTGCCAGTTAAGGTGGTACTAGGAGACAATCTGGAAGAGCCCGTTGGTTCCAGGCTTACTCCTCTTGCCCTCACTGCACAGCATAATCTTTACTTCCTCTTGAAAATAAGCATCAATGATCCTGGTCAATAGAGTGATTTCCAGCCTCTGTGTCCAAGGACATCAGAAAAGAAGATTGGCCAAACTGCAGGTTCAACATAGAGGTTAGTAGAACCGTTATGTCCCCTGTACCTGAACAGCCAAAATCTGCAGCAAGTCAAAGTATTTGTTATATTCTCTGAATTGACCTGAATAAATTTCCAGCAGACGAATCAGCTTTTCATGTGTATAGAATCTCTGCTAATCATGCTATGATTCCTTCTAGCTGGAGGTTCATGATGCTGTTGTTTTTCCTGTCTATGTCCAAGTGTTCTTCACCATTCTCTCCTCAAGTCAGTGAATCTTCAGGTGTATTTCACTCTAGCATGGTAGAGCGGTTAGTGAATAACAGGTGATCCATCCATATAAAACATTGTTTTTTCATCCTGACTTCAAATTAGACTCATTTGGAAAGAGGAAAAAAAAAAAAAAAAAAGAAGAAGCGGGACACCCCACCCCACACAAAAACCCCAAAACAAAAACAAATAAAACTCATACTTGGGCTCTACTTAAGACCTGCTAGAACAGGAGTTCTTAAATGGGACCCAAGCGTCAGTATTCTTTAAAAATGGCTTATTTTATTCTCATGTGCTGCCAGATTTGAGACATGTTATGAAATTATAGGCCTGATCAGAGCTTCCGAAACTCTTATTATTGACGTGTACCTTTGGGTAGAAACACCTAAAGCAGCTCAGTCGATGAACACTAAAACCTTTTAAATACCCATAGACACTTTAACTATTATATGTATGCAATAATACCTGTTTACTGGAGACAATATTTAAAATTAAAGGTTAAAAGGAAGAAAATGATCATCACTTATGATCCCCTCAAACAGAGGCCACCAATGTAGATATTTAGAAATTTAGATTAAAAAAAAACACAGGATCTTTTAAAATTTTTATTTAAATTCTAGTTAGGTAACATGCAGTGCAATATTAGTTTCAGTAGAATTCAGTTCATGCTTTATATACAACACCCAGTGCTCCTCACAGCAAGTGCCCTCCTTAATGCCCATCCCTAACCTAGACCCTCCCCCACCCGCCTCCTTCCATTAACCCTCAGTTTGTTCTCTATCTTTAAGTCTTTTATGCTTTGTTTCCCTCTCTCCTCCCCCCCTTTTTTCCTCCTTTCCATATGTTCATCCGTTTCATTTCTTAAATTCCACATTTGAGTGAAATCACATGGTGTTTGTCTTTCTCTGACTTATTTCACTTACCATAATACAATCCAGCTCCATCCATGTCATTGCAAATGGCAAGACTTCATTCTTTAAAGAAAAAACAACAACAACTCTTAAATATAGAGAACAAACTGTGGTTGCCAGAGGGGAGGTGGGTGGGCGGATGACTGAAATAGGTGAAAGGAGTTAAGGGTAAACTTATCATAATGGGCACTGAGTAACATAAAAATTAAAAAAAGAAGAAAATAAAAATAATAAAGTGTGTAATGTGATAAAATGTGAAATATGTGTACTGCTATGGTCTGAAAATGTTTGTGTCCACCAAAATTCGTATGTTGAACTATTAACCCCACAGGTGATGGTATTAGGAGGTGGAGCTTTTGGAATGGGTCAGTGCCTTTATAAAAGGGGCTCCAGAGAGAGCCCATGCTCCTTCTAACATGCGAGGAACAGCCAGAAAGCACTGGCTATGCCCCGGGAAGATGGGCCTCACCAGAATCTGACCATGCTGGTGCCTTGATCTTGGACTTACCACTTACCAGCCTGCAGTACTGTGCTTTAAAAGCTATCCAGTCTATAGTGTTTTGTTATAGCAGCCCAAATGGACTAAAATATATGTACTTGTGAAACTATCACCAAAATCAAGATAATGAACAAATTCATCACTCCAACGAACTTCCCCTTATTGTTTACAATCTCTCCCACCTGACTCATCCCTGCCCCTTCCACATCTCCAGACAACAGTGACCTGCTTTCTGTCCCCACTGATTAGTTTGTGTTTCTTAGAATTTTATATCAGTAGACTAATACAGTATGTACTCCTTTTTGTCTTTTACTCAGCCTAATTATTTTGAGAGTCATCTAGGGTGTAGTGTGTATCACTAGGTTATTCATTTTTTTTTATTGCTGTGTAGTATTCAATTACATGGTGTACCACTTTCCTTTATCTATTAACCTGTTGATGGCTTTTGGGTGACTTCTAGTTTTCAGCTATTATAATAAAGCTGCTACAAATATTCATGTACAAGTCTTTGCAGGAATATAAGCTTTCATTTCTGTTGGGCAGGAAAGTGAAAATGAAATGAAAAGGTGAAGTGGCTGGGTCATATGACAGTGTCGGTTTACTGAAATTGTCAAATTATTTTCCAAAATCATTGTACCATTTTATATTGCCACTAGCAATGATGATCTCCTCTTTATCCTCACCAACACTTGCTAGGGCTATTCTTTTTAATTTTAGCCACCTTTAGGTGTAAATTGTGTGTAGTATATCTCACTGGAGTTTAAACTTGTATTTCCCTGATGACTAATGATGCTGACTGCACTTTTTTGCATGCTTATTTTTTACCTATAAATCATCTCTAGTGGGTGCTTGTTCAAGTATTTTGACTAGTTTTCAATTCATTTTTTAATATTATTGAATCCTGAAAGATGTGTATGTATATATACACACACTTATTATAGAGTCAAATCCTTTATCATACATATGTTCTGCAATTATTTTCTCATGATCTGTGGCTTATCTTTTGTTATTTCAAAAGAGTCTTTTGAAAGACAGCTTTAAATTTTGCTGAAGTCCTGATGGATTTTTTGACAACACTGAATAATCTCAGGAAGATTTGCTTTAGAATTTGTTATGAACCAGCTATAAAAGTTATTACCAGTAACTGAGAATGTTATGTGTTCTTTGTGAGGAAAACCAGAATTTTAAAATTTTATTTATTCATTTCTGTTTGTTTGTTTTAGAGAGAGGGAGTGGGGAAGAGCAGAGGGAAAGAATCTTTTTTTTTTTTAAAGATTTTATTTATTTATTTGACAGAGAGAGACAGCAAAAGAGGAACCACAAGCAGAGGAGGTGAGAGAGGGAGAAGCAGGCTTCCCACCGAGCAGGGAGCCCTATCTGGGGCTCGATTCCAGGACCCTGAGATCATGACCTTAGCCAAAGGCAGATGCTTAATGACTGAGCCATCCAGGCACCCCGGAGGGAAAGAATCTTAAGAAGGATCTACGCTCATCAAGGAACCCAATGTGGGGCTTGATCTCGCAACCCTGAAATCATGATCTGAGCCAAAATCAAGGGTCAGATGCTAAACCAACTGAGTCCCCCAGGCATGCCAAGGAAAACCAGAATTTTAATGAAGTGTTGCATTTTTTTCTCTGGGAAAATGTCTTGACCAAGAAAAAAAAAAACACCTCTCCTGTATAATAAATATTTCCTTATTTGATTAGACTTCAAAAAGGAAGCATACTTTGCCTAGAGATAATTCTGAGCTTTTCTTCCACCCTAAGATGAGAAAACACAATGGGAAGTTTTACCGACCCTTGGACTATGCCCTTTTTCATGTGTATGAACTAACAGTGTATCCTTCTTGCCTTTGTTTCTTGTGGGAGACTTGCCTCCTGATCATGATGGCCTATGAATTCATGAGTAAGAATGTTTTGGATCTATTCTCCAGAAGTGAATGTAAGTGGGGAAACTGACAGTTTTCTGTGGTTTCCTTTTATCTTCCTTAGCATAGCTTGGCCATTGCCTCCCATTTATAGTCAGGATTATATTTAGGTCAATACTCTACCTTTTGGGCCAATTTACACACATGGCACTGGTGTTGGTGATCTCTCCATTATGTGGAGACATGAAGAGTTGTAGCATAGAGCTTATTTCCCTTAATTTGAACATTTTCTGAAGTGTGTGTTTATGGAAAATTCCCAAGGAAATTTTTGGTTTGAGGGGAAGAAGGGGGTTTCCTTCTAATCCCTCAGCCCAATTAATCCATTTCTATGTTTGTAATAAATATCTAATATTTTTGCCTTCAAAGCATTTCTTTTTCTCATAATAGCAATCTGATTTTCCTTTAGGGAACTAACTGCCTCTTCTTTATTCTTAGTTCATGTATTTTAGACGGCTATGACTTCTTCTTCTGTGTGAAGATACAGCACCCAAGGTCTGGACTGTAATAGCCTTGCATCCTCCTGGCCACAATGATGGTTTCAAGGGTGGGCATATGATCTTTTTTTTTTTTTTTTTTTAAGATTTTATTTACTTATTTATTTGAGAGAGAGAGGACCGAGCGTAAGAGTGAGGTGAAGGGGAGAAGAAGAATCAGACTCCCTGCTGAACAGGAAGCCCAATGTGTGCTTGATCCCAGGACTCCAGGCTCATGACCTGAGCCGAAGGCAGATAGTCAATGACAAAACTACACATGCACCCCTGGGCACCTGATTCTTATCACCATTGGAAACCTTCTTCTTTTTTTTAATTAAAGTATAGTTGACACACAATGTTATATTAGTTTCAGGTGTACAACATAGTGATTCAACAAGTGTACACATTACTCAATGCTCACCACAGTATACAATCACCATGTGTCACCATACAACATTATTATTGTCTATATTCCCTATGCGGTACTTTTTATCTTCATGCCTTCTTTATTTTGTAATTGAGAGCTTTCTTAATGGTATTACTGAAAGCATCTGAAAGAGGTCCCAGGACGAAAAGACAGAAGTCTGGAGCTGCTGAGGGCCATTTTGCCACCACATGGGGGGGATATTTCTGAGAATGAAACCAACGGAGTGGGAGAGCTAAGAGTTGGGTGAGATAGAGGTAGTGCTCCAAAGACGTTTTTTGAGACTGTGAACTCTGCCATTGTTATCACACTGGTTTTAATTTTTGAACTCAATAAATTCTCTTTCACTTAAACTCATTTGAGTGGATTTTCCTCACTCTAAAAGAATTCCGGCAGAAACAGTGTTTGAAAAAACGAAGCCCTTGACATAGAGGACTCTTATTATAGAGAGTTCTGTTGTATTTTTGTTCTCTGTGACCCACTTCCACTGCAAATATTTGTAGGTTCTATTAATAGAATTTGGTTCTTGTTTGGAATCCAAATAGCCTAGAACTCTAAATGAATTTAGCTATTTATGTTTCTTTCTGTGACGATTTTCTTTTTTTACTCCTAGGGTAAGTAGGAAAATACGGATGGAGAGAAATTAATGCTGGGGGTTAGGGTAAGTTGTTGAACATGTTCAGGTATAGTCTGGATTCTCGCTTGCCAGATGGGTGGGATGCAGCTGTGAAGTGCCTGTGGCTGTGTCCAGATTATCCTGTTCTCTGTCTCTGTGCTCACATTCATGTTTTCTCTTCCTTCCAGTTTGTTTTACTCCTAACCTTATTTCAGTACACATCTCAGACATCATCTCTTTCAAGAAGCTTTTCCTGACCTCTGTAGACATTAAGTGCCCTTCCTCAGTACTCTGTTGATACCCTCTGCTTTTTGTTAATTGTACATCTTATTATGTCTGTATCCTTTAAATGGTAAGCTCTTGAAATGCAACTACTGTGTCTTATTCATCTGTATTCGCAGTGTCTGGAACTATTCCTAGCACAGAGCAGATGCTCCGTAATTGTTCTCTCTAAAGACAAAACAGAACAAACAAAACAAAATGAAAAAAAGCAAAAATGAAAGAATAAATAACTGTATTTAACTTCTGGATGTTGAGGTTGATCTAGATCTGACCAATCCTCAGAATCACCTGGGAATATTTTTCCTTAGCTCCATTGAGATATAATTGACATAAAACATGGTGTGAGTTCAAAGTTTAAAGTTTAAAGTGTACAATATGCCAGTTTGATACACTTAGATATTGCAAAATGATTACCACCATAGTGCTAGCTAACACTTCCATCTTGTCATATAATTATCATTTATTTTTTGTGGTGAGAGTACTTAACACCTACCTTTTGAATAACTTTCAAGTATATATGCATTATTATTAACTGTAATCACAATGCTGGTCATTCAATCCCCTGAACTTATTTATTTTTCTGACAGGTTTATGTCCTCTGACCAATATCTTTCCATTTCCCCCACCTGCTCAGACACTGGCATCGGCCATTTCACTCTCTCTTTCTATGAATTCAACATTTTTAGATTCTACATATAGGTGATATCATGTAGTGTTTGTATTTCTGTAACTTACTTCACCTAGCATAATGCCTCCAAATTCCATTTATGTTGTTGCAAACGGTAGGATTTCCTTTCTTTTGGGGGGGGGGGGCTGAACAATATTCCATTGTATCTATATATACCAAATCTTCTTTATCCATTTGTCTTTGGCAGACACTTACGTTTGTTTCCGTATCTTGGCTGTTGCAGTGACTAATACTGAAGCAAATGTGGAAGAGCAGATATATCTTTGATAGCCTACTTTCATGTCCTTTGTATATATAAACCTGGGGATAATTTTAAAGATTTTTATTTATTTATTTGACAGACAGAGATCACAAGCAGGCAAGAGAGGCAGGCAGAGAGAGAGAGAGGAGGAGGCAGGCTCCCCACTGAGCAGAGAGCCCGATGTGGGGCTCGATCCCAGGACCTTGGGATCATGACCTGAGCCGAAGGCAGAGGCTTTAACCCACTGAGCCACCCAGGCACCCCAACCTGGGGATAATTTTAAAGAGAAAAATTATTCAGCCAATATCTAGAGCTTGTGATTTAGTGGACATATAAGTCTGCAAGGGCTGTCCGAGCAAAGTGCCACAGGCTGGGTTACTTGAGCAACAGAAATCAATTTTCTCATGATTCTGGAAGCTAGAAGTCAGAGATCAAAGTTTTGGTAGGACTGATTGCTTCAAAGGAGGCCTCTCTCTTTGGCTTTCAGATAGCTGTCCTCTTTCTCTGCTCTCACATGAACTTTCCTCTGTGCCCGCCCATGTCCTAATCTCTCAGATGGATACCAAACATATTGTTTTAGAGATCACCTCAATGACCTTATTTCTCCTTAATTACTTCATTAAAAGCCCTATCTCCAAATACAGTCACATTCTGAGGTACTACTATTAAGGCATATGAATTTGGGGGGAACATAATTCAGCCTGTCACAATGTGTCTGGCCTGGGAAATGGAATGGTGAAATAGCTCCATAAATAATGCTGAAGATTAGTCTGGTTTGGAGATCATGGACCTAAACTGTCTTTAACATTTCTGTATCTGTTGAAAAGTGACAAGTTCTACTCTTCTTGCAGTTATGAAAGTCAACATTGGCATTCTGCTTCTTTGTTATCTTGAGACTCAGGCTATGGCAAAATATCCACATATAAAATTTACCTAATTATTTGAGCTACAACAATAATAATTACTATTATTAAATGTATAATAAGTATTATTTTTGTTTTTGGCAAAGCCTGGGTGGAAGACCAAGACTGACTATATTATGGAATTATTTTGTCAGAAATACTGCAAATCTGGCTTCTAGAGGAAAATTATTTGTACAACCAAAGCTTTTTTTAGTTACAAACCATGAGAGCCTGTACATTTATCTCCCATATGTGCTTTTTGAGTTTATCAAATGCCCAAGTGATTATATGCTCCTGAAGAGCTTACTTTCTCAATTCTCATTTATTTGCTCTGTCATTCCAAAGTGATATATGGGATTGGGTAGTTTCCAGCACCACACAGCAAGCCCAGCTATTCAAGGGAAAGGGTACTCTGTCCTTCACCAGGGTAGCTGGAGCTATCCTCCCACATAAGCTTTATTAGAGAGTTTTTTTCATTCATGGAGTCTAGTTAATGTACTTCCTCCATTGCCTATTGAAAGTCATTGAATCTTATAATTTCTTTCCATTAATCAGCATTATACCTATATGCATGCTGTATGAACAGCGGAAAGGAGTAATGAGGCATGATGTTTACTCTGATGCTTTTGGTGGGAATGTTCTTATGAAGAAATGAACTGAAACCTAAAGCATTCTCCCAAGGAGCACCTATTATGCATTCCACTGAATTTGCTTTTTCGTTTTCTTCTCCTTAGGAAAGAGGATTCTCCCACCCCTTTGGTCAATCGAGTATGGCACAAGGGTAATGACAAGTCTAATAGATGCTGTAAACCACTACTTCTAATGCACAGTGTAATTGAGTCAGAATATAGTGTCTATACTGATGGAGTCCCTGGTGCTTTAACGACCGAAATTATGATTAGAAAGATCCAGATAATGCTGACTTCTATTACATTAAACCAGAATATTATACAATTTTCTTTGCTGAAGCGTATCTATTCTTTTCTTTTGAATTATGCAGTATTGTCTTAAATGGTTTAATATTACTTTGGAATAGAATTCAAAAAACTGTTGGGAGAATTTAACATTTTTGGTAAAACAGATGCAAGCTCAATTTCTAGTGGTGTTTTTCAATTTCTTTCTGTAGGAATTCGCAGGAGAGAGCCTTTTTAAATAGCACCTCTATGTATGGCAAACCTTCCTCGCCAACTGAAAAGGGATAGTGGGGGGGAGCTGTCTAATGCCCCGCACATGGAAAGATCATTATCTTAATTGCTGTGTTGTATTCAGAAGCTGTATTTGCACTTTTCACGTTGTCAAGGGTGCAAGGTGAGAAAACACTTTATGGATGGTAGTGAGGGGTGGGAGGGACTACTATTAAAATAATGAATGCTTCCATAACTCAGACCTAGTGAGGTGTGAGTGAAATATGTTATTTTCTCCCTTTGTGAATAAAGAACATCAATTACTGCTGCGGACTAAGACACTTTTATTTGTGATGTAAAGCCACCCAAAGTAATACTCTAAGACTGTTGGCCTCACCTTCCCTTTACTCAATTGTTTATAATTTGTTTTAAAGGGCATTCACGACACTTGTGTATGTACAGATAACAAAAACGATTTTGTGTTGATGTTAATGGTGTTAGGAGTTACCATTGTTTGAGTGATTCTTTGCTGAGCATTTACATATGATAAAACTCAGTCCTCACATGATAAAGTTGAAAGAGTTTGAGAAACTTTGAAAGAACACCAAGTGGTAAGTGACAGAATGAGGATTTGAACTATGGTCTCTGCAAAGCCACTGTGCTTTATGTCATGTCTTGTGAATCTCTTATAACTACTTACCTTAGTGAAAAACAAAAATAATTTTGTTTTTCATAATTTTTCATAATTCAAAAATGAATTATGGAAAAATTGTGTTGTTTACTCTGACCCTACATGTAAATGTCAAGTAAATTGGAAACACAATGACTTCCTGTTGCTCCAGGACCTCTGTCATGCACACAGAGTTATGTCCATGTGGACAAAGAACAAACATCTTTATTTCATAGGAACAAAGTTTATGTTGAACTAAACAAGAGAGACCCTATCTCTGCAGTCAGTTTATATAGGGTATGGTACACAATCATATTTAAATCATTTTGTAAAAAAAGAACAGTCATTCAAAGGAAAAAAAATAGCAACAATAATAGCTGACATCAAACACTTACTTGTTGCCAGGCACTGTTTT
>PISX010010543.1:0-69794 GCA_004024625.1 Mellivora capensis
GCCCCTTCAAAACCCTCAGGTTGTTTTTCAGAGTCCATAGTCTCTCATGGTTCATCTCCCCCCCAATTTCCCTCAACTCCCTTCTCCTCTCCATCTCCCCATGTCCTCCGTGTTATTTGTTATGCTCCACAAATAAGTGAAACCATATGATAATTGACTCTCTCTGCTTGACTTATTTCACTCAGCATAATCTCTTCCCCTTCACCTTTAATGAACAGACAAGTAAAAAAAATTAAAGATTAAGAAAATTGGTGATATGGATTTATTATGATGATCTAAAGGTATTCTTAATAGACAGCTGACCCCATTATTTAATTACCACCAAAGCGATATTTTAGATTCTTATTCCAAATCAAAGTTATAATTTTGGTGAGACCCTCCATTCAACTTTTAACTGCAATGTAGCTAATCTCCCTGTACAACAGAATAATTCATTTAGTTATTTACATATGTGTTTTGCATCAAGTGATTTTTCTTGGAAGTCACTTCAGGAAGTTTTATTACTCAAAGTTAGATATTCTTTGAGTATTTTAATGAGATTAGAAAAAAAAATAGTTGGGGTATCTATGGTTACATCTACATTGCATATTTTCCAGACTTAAATTATTTTTGGTCTTGTTTAATGTTGTAGAACTGTAGAGCTCTTATGCTGTAGGATTCTGAAGAACTTTGGCCTTACACATGGTCTCACCTCCAGAGGTGGAATTGGGCACCTCTGTTTTTCCACCTACCATGGCTGACAGTTAAAGCATCTGGTCCTGCTCTCTAGATAGCACAGAGAGCAGAACCTTTTAAAAGGCCTTCTGTGGGGAATAATATTTATGGAAGCCTGACTCAAGGTTATATAGTATAGCTTTACTCCAGATTGGAGAGTCTAAACTGAGGGGTCCACCTATGGACAAGCTTTAGGTTCCCATGATTCCTTAAAAATAAGTGCAAGATAGTATGCCAGGGTGTTTTTCTGAGAGGATACATACATAGCACTTTATCAAGACTCTCAGAGTTGTCCATGATCCAAAATATGTTAAGGACAGTACACTAGAATCACTAAAGCATATCTTCTATTTAGCTTGACCAGCAGTGAGAGAAACAGTTTGAATGTGTTGGTTGGCATGAGCCTTTAGCTTCTGGCAAATTATTTTTTAGTATAACACCTGTATGAAATTCATCTCTGTGTTCACTCTAAGATGTGTTAAAACTGCTGTTTATCTCATTTCGTAGTGTCCACTTTGAGGTCCTTTGGGAAAAATTTCTCTTTGGTAACTGTGTTAGGAGTACTTACCCTTCTCCTTAACAACCAATTTGTTTTAACCTTACTTTCTCTGAGAAACTTTTTCCTGCTATTGGTTTCTCCTGCTCTTGGTTTTCCTGCTATTGGTTTCTCACTGTAGGTCTGCTTCTTGCATGTATAATGATCTCAGTCCTGGCTTCACCAGTTTTCCACACTTGAATTTGTTTGCCTCAATTAAAAACCATTTTTAACTTTTTTTTTTGTCTTGGTGCGTTGTCAATATTTTTGTAATTCATCTTACATATCATTTGGGACCCGACAAGTTTTATCTCAATTAAAATAATGTATTTATTGATGTGTTATTTTAACCACAAGTGTCTAATACATTGTCATGTATAGCATTAGACACTGGAATTAAAAAGTCCAATAAGATAGGTCCATACCCCCTTAAAACGTGTTGTCTGGGAGGACAAGAAGAGATGTAAAATGTTATGCTTGCTTTGCTTCTATTTTGTCCTTGGATTGTAATAGCGTGAGGTCATTCCAAGAAGAGATGGTCAGTTCTGACAACAAAGTCGGAAAAGGCTTGGGGTAGGACTGACTGCTGAACTGGGTCCTGGGAGGCAAGTAGGTATTACCACCCAAAAGTGATACCTTAGATTTTTACTCTAAATCAAAGTTAGAACTTTTTGGGAGACCCTCCACCCAACTTTTAATGGGGATGTGGCTAATATCCCCTTTCAGCAGAAATCATTTAGTTATTTACATATATGTTTTGCAACTCAACTAATTTTTGTTGGAAGGCAAATAAGGGCATGAAGGCCAAGGAAACAGAGCCAGGTCTGGTATGTTTTGGAAACTGCAAATAGTTTGGCATGGCTGGAGTGTAGGGTTATGGTAAACAGCAAGGCCAGCCACGTAGGAAGAGACTGGGTTTTGATGGGTCTTGTAAACCATGCTGAACAATTTGATCTTTATCCTCAAGGCCTTGGGGAGTCAATGAAGTATTTTAATCAGGGGATTGATAGTATCAGATTTGGGCTTTTATAAAATCACTGGAGTGTGTGGGATAGGTTGGAGGGTGTAAGGCTGGGAGCAGGGAGGACAGTTAGGAAATTCTTAAGGTAGTCTGATTGAGAAATCGAAGTTTCACACCATTGCCTGGCACACTGTAAAGAATGTATGTGCTAGAGTGGAAGGGTCTCCATTTTGTTAGGAGAAAAAAGGCAGTTATTGGAGCAATACTGAAAATATTACCCCATTTATGAAAATGCATACAAGCAAAAGGGTTAGATTCTTAGGGACTATTTAAGACAAAGTTCTGAAAAGGATACATACCGAACTATTAACAAGTGGTTACAACTTTGGAGAGAGGAACGGAATTAGGAGAGAAGAGATGAAGGTGGGTACAGAGACAAATGAGATAGTGAGCTACAGGTTACTGTCTCAGGAGGGACAGGTGAACACAGCACATCACCACTTGGGAGCAGTGCTGAGGCCTCTGCCTTCCTATTAGAAAGAACCCACTTCTCATTCCCCTGTCCCTTGGCTTCTTGCCTCTTCACTCCCACTCAATGGATGAATGGCCTCAGTTACTCTCACTGTAACTGCTTGACTTTGCTAAGGGAAATGATGCTTAATTAGTACTTGAAAGCAGAGGATTATTTCTAATTCACTGTACAGTCTAAGTCAAAGCACACCAGAAATCTATATCTGAACGTATTTTGCGCAATACATTTTACGCTTCTAAAGTGTGAAAATCATAACTGTTCTTTGGGAAACTCCTATACTGATGGAACAGCGGTTTGGAACATATACGAAGGGACTGAATCAGAACACACAGGGAGGGGCATGTCACTGCACTGGGCCTGATGTATGAGTAACCGCTCACCAAAGGTCAGCCTGGCTTGGGAGTGCCATCAGAGGCTAGCCCTGTTGGGGGAAGACACTGCTGCGTAGGGCTATCACAGGACAGACGCTGTCTCCTGAGGACCTAGCAATTTGATTTTTTTGGAGGCCTGTATGAGTGAGGGTTTTCCAGGAAAACAGAAGCAATAGGAGAAACACACGAGAGAGAGATTTATTCTAAGGAATTGGTTCACAGGATTATGGAAGCTGGCAAGCTGGCAGGTTGGACACCCAGACAAGAGCCAATGTTGTGATTCAATTCCAAAAGCCATTTTATAGCAGAATTCCTTCTTATTCAGGGAAGGTCAGTCTTTTGTTCTATTCAGGCCTTCTACTGATTAGATGCCTTCCCTCTACCCCCATTATGGAGGATGGTAATTTGCTTTACTCAAAGATTAGTGATTTAAATGTAAATCTCACCCAAAAACACCTCCACAGAAACATCCAGAATAATGTTTGACCAAATATCTGGGTACCATGGCCCAGCCAAAGTGATACATAAAATTAGCAATCACAGGGCCCTTATGGCATACATTCTAGAGTGGCCTGAGGTATCCAACCCTGTCTTGGATAGGACCAACTTATTCACGTGATGCTCCAAGAACGTGAGTCAGAGCGTTCCTGACAGAAGTCTAGACTGGCCTCCTGTTAATACTGAGAGGGTTAGTTTTGCCTTGGTCCCTAGCTCATCACTGAGGCCCTAAGGAGGCTCCCCCTTATATGACTAGTGCTTGCCATGGAACATGGAGTCTAGCCTCTTTCTTCATTCTCTCCTCCACTACCCTCCTCCTCCTTTCCTTCTCCCTCTTGTTCATATTCTTTTTCTTCCTTCCCTCCCTCTTCCTCTTTTCCTCCCCGCTTCCCCCCCCCCTTCTTCTCCCATCCTCAAGAGTTGAGAATAGTTTTAGGCGTACAATATAATGTTATATTGTACTAAAAAATGTTAGTTTTAGGCGTACAATATAATGATTTGATATATGTATATATTGCAAAATGATTATCACAGTTTAGTTAATATCCATCATGTCACATAGTTACAGATATTTTTCTTGTGATAAGAACTTTTAGGATCTACTCTTTTTAGACACTTTCAAATATACGATACGGTATCGTTAATTATAGTTACCATGCTGTACATTACAACCCAGGACTTACCTATCTTATAATTGGAAGTTTATACCTTTTGACCACCGTGGCCCATTTCGCCCACCTTCCTACCCCCTGCCTCTGGCAATCACTAATCTCTTCCCTGTGTCTATGAGCTCATTTGTTTTTTTAGATTCCACATACAGTATAGTATGTCTTTTTCTGTCTGATGTATTTCATGGAACATAATGCTCTCAGGGTTCATTCATATTGTCACAAATGGCAAGATTTTGTCCTTTTTATGGCAGAATAATAATTCATTGTGTGTGGGTGTGGGTGTGCAGATGTCTATCACATTTTCTTAATCCATTTACCCATTGATGGGTGCTTAGGTTGTTTCCATGTCTTGGCTATTGTAAATAATGCTGCAATGAGAGATACATTGCAATGCTGCAATGGAGATACGGTTACCTTTTTAGATGGTGATTTGTTTTCTTTGGATACATACCCAGACAAGGAATTGCCAGATCATATGGTGTTTTTAGTTTTAATTTTTCAAGGAACCTCCATAGTGTCTTTCATTAGCTTTTCCTGGTTCTTTTTTCCTTTCCCGGACATGTATGGGTTACTTTGCTTCTTTAGGATTCCTGAAACCCAAAATGATGATCCTATTGTAGAAGAGAGTGTCTATTGTTAGAGCAAACAAACAGAGGGTTCCCAGCAAGATCACAGTGATACATGGGAAGCTGGTTCAGGCTGCTCTCGCCTGTGATCGTGGAAGGACCACCACTATCCCCGGCCTCTGTCTACTACCATCTGCCCCAAGGGCCACCTTGCTCTTCTCTTTTCATACAACTGAACTGGGCCTCAGAGGCCATTCTTGAAGACTGGTCAGCAGAGGGGAGTGGAGGCTATAGTCTGATTAGGGAGGACAAGTGCTAGTTTTTTTTTTTTTTTAAGTCCTATTCTGGGCTGTTACGGGGAATGTCTGTTGCTTCTATCATAGCATCATCCTCTTTTCTTGTAGAGGAAAATCACCATTGTTTAGAAGCATAACTACATGCATTTCTGCTCTAGGTTTTTGATGCTTATGGGAAGTCCAAGATGATCTCTCTCTCACTCTCTCTCTCCCCGTGACACTGCTGGGAGAGAGCTGGGGATGTGAGAGAGTGGGAGTAGGTGCTGGGCCAGCAGCAGGGGAGTTCTTCCATGGTCTGCAGGTCTTCCTTACCTGCATCCTGGACACTTGGATGAGGGTTGGGTCTCCTTGACTGGCTCTCCTTATCTTTATGACCTCAGGAGCAAAGTGACTCTCCACAGGAAAGCTAAAAGGCCATAACAGAATACCAGAATACACAGAGATTTCATTGTGCCACTTTTGTAGCAAAATAGCACAGCATGCCAATTCTCTTTGGCAGCTTAGTTGCTGTAAAAAAAAAAAATAAGATAATGTGTTCCATTAAGTTATGAGCCTAGCTTGGCTAGCACAGTGTTGGCAAATACATTTTTAGTACGGGAATATTTAGAGACTTTATGTCTCTGATAATCAGATTTTTCTTTGAAGTAAGGGGCAACATTATATCCAGGAGAGAGGTCCGACTGTGGGCTGAGAGCCTAAAAGCATGGTGTAAGTTTATATGGCTGCTGTAGAGAATGGGAGAGGAAGAGACCTGGGATAGGCCCGTGACTGCTGAACGCTTGCCGAAGGCCCACGACAGCTGGAGACCCCACATTTCTAATATCACCTAATGACACTAATGATTGTGTCATTTCCTAATTGATTTCCATGGTGTATGTTAAGTAGTTTGAGCACAGGAGTGGAGAAGTTAGATGGCTATACTGATCTAAAACTGGGGCTTGCCTTTAGAAGTGCTAGGAAGAAAAAGCAGGAGAATTGAATGATACCTCACAGAGTTTAGACTGGTAATGAAGTGAAGCCCAAAGGCTAAGAACTGGGAGATCAGTGGTGGAGTCTAGGTCAATAAAGTCAATGTGGCTGGAAAACTGGCAGAAGGAAATGAGGCTAAACTGTATTGGAGATGAAGATAAAGCAGCAACCCTCAAATGATTTCATGCCCACGGGAATGGTGAGTACAATGTGCTGGCTTGATAAGCTGAGGATCTTTGAAGCTAGGTTGTTGGGGCTTCTGCATGGATGGTGAGGTCTTTCAGAGAAAAGATGTGGGGTGTCAAATCCCAAGGTTTTCAGTGAGTAACAGTGACCAGTCAATGGATGGCACCAACAAGAGGAAGTGAGGGTTTGAACCTTGAAGGAGGAAAGACTTTATTCAGTATGGTGGCAGGAAAGCAAGAGTTGTAGATGCTGGCACATGTATGATGTACATTCAATAACTGTGATTTTAGGCTCCTTTTTTGGGGTCAGAAGTATAACTACTAGAACCTGAGCTCTATTTGCTTTACTGCTTGTAGGAGGGGAAACTTCTGATCCCAGTTGAAAGTGGCTGTTCAGAAGAATTAACTGGACCCCAGTGTGCTTAGCTTCCAGTGGTGTTGCAATGGCCTGTGGTGACTGGCTAGCCCTTAGGATTTGAGTGTCGCAAGGGAGAAAAGTCTAGATGGCGTAAGAGAACATCTTCGGGTAGGAAGCCTATTTTCTGTTTTTAAAAACATCAGCATTGGAACAGGTGATCTCCAGGATGTGTTTCTGGCTTAAAAGTTCTTTCTGTGAATCTGAAAAAAATGCAAATCGGGAGTTTGATCCCTTGTGTTGCCCAGCTGAAAGACTATGGCTAGATTCTGAATAATATTTTCTTATGTGAAAATTACTGTTCCCATAGAGGTAGAAATGTAGTGTACTTTTGAAATTCTTGGGAAAGGGACACCTGGGTGGCTCAGTGGGTTAAGCCTCTGCCTTTGGCTCAGGTCATGGTCTCAGGGTCCTGGGATCGAGCCCCGCATCGGGCTCTCTGCTCAGCTGGGAGCCCGTTTCCTCCTCTCTCTCTGCCTGCCTCTCTGCCTCCTTGTGATCTCTCTCTGTCTGTTAAATAAATAAATAAAATCTTTTTAAAAAAATTCTTGGGAAAAACAGATGGTTATAGTAAAAGGTGTGGGTTGATATATTTGTGTCTGGTCATGGAACAGCTTAATTGGGAGGGCCAGACTCCATTCTATGTCTGAGATAAGAAATTTCAACTCAGAGCATCTCAAACGGGATTGCTTTCTGTGCCTAAAACCTTTCTTTATTCCTCCAAAAATAATACTGAGATAAAGGTAGATGCCTTTATAGACGTCTGGGTTTTTTTTTTTCTCTTGTGCAACCTCATACATCTTTTGAAAGAAGAAGAAAGAATAAGTCAGGGGAGCAGACAGAGTAAGGGAGGTAAAAATTGGAAGAGGGAATGGAAGAAAGAAAAAACAAATACAAGCCCCAGATGCCAAAGAAAAGATCTAGGCTGAAGCCGACTTTCATGTCTAGAACTCGTAAGTAATGAGTTGTATAGGACTCTTGGTTTACTCTTTAGAGAGTGGCTCTATGTCTCACAAGGAGAAAGGAGCAAAAGAAAACAAAGTGACGGTTTTTGTAGCACAGGGGAAGGAAGTACTTTGTGATTTTAGGCTCCTTTTTTTGGGTTGAAAGTATGACTACTAGAGCCTGAACTCTATTTGCTTTTCTACTTGTGTACTTCATAGCTTTTTTTTTTTTTTTTAACTTTACAAACTATTGTGATTAACTCTTTTGTCTTTTGATTATAAAGAATAAGGAGAGGTCATATGAGATTTTCTTTGGGAACATAAGATCTCTTATTTCTTGGTATTTTCATCTATTCCCCTGCTTTTCTACCAATCCCTTTACCCCTGCACAACTAATCACTTGGAACAAGGCACAGTTTTAGCATTATTTCAGCAATCTTCATTCCAGGCAAATGAAATAATGATAGTGACACGCTTCACAGAAACAGTGTGGTTCAGCGTCCTGCAGTAGACGAACACGGGGACTGCTGATTTTTGGCTTTACGTCACTACCAAACCAGGACTCTGCTTCCTTATCTCTAATTGAAAAGTTTGGACTAGATGATTTCTATGGACTAAGCTCCAAGGTTTTTTGGCTCAAAATCTGCTGGAGGTTCAAAGAATCAGTTTCTGGGAAGGACTCATAATGTCATAAGAAATAGGCATGTCCAAAGGACAGGAATAGGAGCCCAAAGAGTGCACTTCATTTTCTGTCCCCAGAGATGGCCCCAGAGATAGCCAGAGTGATCCTGAAGTGATAAACATGTGAGGCCAGATTCCCTGAGCCCAGAGGTGGCCCTAAATGTACCTCTAGGAGCTACTATTGTTATCAGAGTGGAAGTATAGATGTAGAGCGACAAGCAAGAACTGACCTAAATAGGGGCTAAAACGGATTCCTTAGCAAGAATGTGTTGAGCAGCTATTCTTGAAATTAGAGAAAAGTTTTAAAATGTGGTCAAGTGATTGTTCTTTCCAGCCCTAGCCCTACCTTCAGTACTTGTCTTTATTCTCACTTCTTTGTTAAAGTCATTCTCATGGATTCATCTTTCACATTTGTGCAGGTAACTGGTAGGTCTGTGTTTATGTCTCTGCTCTGCCTTTTTTTTTTTTTTTTTAAGATTTATTTATTTGAGAGAGCACGCAGTAGGGAGGGGCAGAGGGAGAAGGAGAGAGTCCCAAGCAGACTTTGCCCTGAGCGCAGAGCCTGACACAGGGCTCGATCTCATGATCCTGAGATCACAACCTGAACCAAAACCAAGAGTCGGACACTTAACTGACTGCACCACCCAGGAACAGTTGTATGATCTTGGATATGTTGCTTAATTTCTTTAAATACCAATGCACCCATCTGCCTAGTGGGGATCCTTGCTGCTAAGAGGTACTGTGTTAGTACTGTTTTGAATATTAACACCGAATGACACAGGCAGAGTATTCAGTATCATGCTGCCACGTGGAAGCCCTAATGGAAGTTAGTGGGAACAGGTTATTATTTCTGATTCTCCCTTTTACCCCCCTTGTCTCTCTTCTACCTCCAGTGCTGCGGTTAGCTACTGCTGTCTAACAAATGTCTCAAAACATAATGGCCCAAAAGAACCATTTTGTTATTTCTCATGATTATGTGGATTGACTGTGGTTCAGCTGGGTGGTTTTTCTGCTAGTATAGTTGGGGATTTCTCATGCAACTGGAGTCAAATGGTGGCTGGGTAAGGAATATCTAAAAAGGCTTTACTTACATGTCTGTCACCTTGGCAGGGGTAACTGGAAGCCTGGGGATCTCTTTATGTCTTCATGTGGTCTCTCCATGAGACCATCTTGGGCTTCTTTACAGAGTGGCTGGATGTCATGAGGAAAGTTTCCAAGAGAGCAAGCTCCAGTGTGTAAGTGCTGTTTACATCATGTTTGCTAATGTCCCATTGACCAAATTCCGTCAATGTGGCCCCAGACTAGAGTCAGTATGGGAGAGGCTACACAAGGTATGACTATCAAAAGGTGTGGTTCCTTGGAGCCACCAAAATAAATCTACCACATCCAGTTTCAAAATCTCCGCTGTCTGGAAAACATCTTCATTTGGACGTCACTCTGTTAGCTTGAATCTAACTAACCTCACTTCCAAACAAATGAGCAATTCATTGTTTATTTGCTTTTTTTTTTTTTTTTTTTTTGATGAGCATAGAGCTGCTGCTGGCTTATAAACTGGATATTCTTATTTTGTCAACTTTATTCCCAAGTTATTTCATTTCACTTTTCATTTTTTCAAGTTGAAACCTAAACACAACTTTTCCCTTTCTTGTTTTTTTTTTTTTGCCAAAATTTCATGAACCCTTGGCATTTATGCCTTTGTTCGCCCCCTCATTGCCACCATCACAGTCCACATCCTTATTATCTTACACATGAACAGCCCCAATAACCTTTCAGTTAGGTTTTCTTTAAGCTCTACTTTTAGTCTGAACTAAAAGTAGTTCAGACTACTTTTCAAGAACCTGCAGTATGTTTATCATTCTTGTTGTCTTTTTTTTTAAAGATTTTATTTATTTCTTTCACAGATAGACAGTGAGAGAGGGAACACATCAGGGGTAGGGGCAAAGGGAGAGGGAGAAGCAGACTCCCGGCCAAGCAGGGACCCCAATGCAGGGCTCCATCCCAGGACCCTGGAATCATGACCTGAGCCGAAGGCACATGCTTAACCGACTGAGCCACCCAGCCACCCCAGTCATTCTTATTGTCTTACTTATTGTCTTAACCTAACCTTTTGCTTGTTTCTGAGGCCCTTATTTATCTGACCTTACTCTATTTCTATAACTTCTTTTTTTCTTTTTTTACTATTGTATGTCATTCACACTCAGAATCAGAGAGTGAGGAGGGAGGACACTTAAAGTATGTTTAAATCCATCTACACTATAAATATCTTAGAACACAGAGAGGAATGGAGGGAGCCAATGTGGAGACAGAAAAAAAGTTCTGAAAACAAGAGATAAAGTGGAGGATATTTTATTGTTGCCATTTGTATTTTTGAGTAGGAAAAGGGGGGAATCAAATATTTCAGGGGACTCGAAATTAAATCCCTTTTAGTGGAATTCCTTCATTTAAAAAAACTCGTGGACTGTCTTTTGGTCATTGCTCTACTCCTGACTCTGTTGGGTCATACAGCCACAGTCTTTTTTATTGTTATCAGTGGTGGCAGGGTGTATGTTCTAGTGCCGGGCTTGGTACACAGTAAGTGCTTGATAAATGTTTGTTAGATGCAGAGTGTATACAAGACAGTTAAATCCAGACATGTCTAAACTAAATAGGCACCGACAAAGTAAAAAAAAAAGGTGCATTTTTCATATATTAAATGAAGAGAGATGTAGAAACCTACGTTTATGAATTCACCATGAAATACAAACATCTGTTAAGCTCTCAATACGTGTACTCCAGACACTGAGACCAAAGCCAGGGGGGAAAGAAGGCTTCAGTAGTTAGACCGCACAGTGAACATACTTTTCTCTTCAGGGATAGGACCCTTAAAACAAGTTAGGAATGTGGGAAAAGAAAGCCATTGTATTTGTTTTTTTTTTTTTTCTTTTTTAGATCTATGAGCCTTTGGATCAGATAACATTTTTAAAATGGGCGTTGATTGAATAGCTTCCTGTTCATTTGAGGAAATAACAGTTTTAAAGTGATAAACATAGACATTAACCCTAAGGAGGTTTAACATATTCAGTTATTCACTGAATTATTTTGATATATTCATTTCCATCCCAGGGCATAGTATTTTTGTGCAATTCCAGTCAAAGTATTTAACTTCAGTAATTGAGATACTGTGTAAGGATATGGCAAACACTTTTTTATTTTTATTTTTTTAAGATTTACTTATTTATTTATTTATTTTTATTTATTCACTTGACAGAGATCACAAGCAGGCAGAGAGGCAGGCACAGAGAGAAGGAGGGGAAGCAGGGTCCCCGCTGAGCAAACAGCCCGATGCGGGGCTAGATCCCAGGTGCCCCGGATATGGTGAACACTTTTGAAGATTTTTTCCCACTCTTCCAGCTTTTAACCATTAATTTCAAATATCCTATTTTAGAGAACTCAACTGCAGAGTAGTCCACGTAACTTTATTAACCTGGACCTCAGCGCAGGGACATTCTTGGGGGTGGAGCCATGATCTTCTTTAACTGTGATCTGTTTTCTTCTGAATTCTCAGCGCTGCTTGAGAAGAGGCCCTGTTTCTTCCTAGAGACTTTCAGGCAAAGGAGCTGTTTCCAGCTTCCTGCTAAATCCACCCGGCTATGTCATGCAGGGGATGCAGGGAAGAATTTTCCTTGGGAGGGCCTCCTCAGAAGTTTTGGAGATGGGCCTTGAGCTCTTGGCTGGAATCAAGGTTTTCCAGAGCAGAGGCTGTAGTACTGCTCGTCACTTATTGGGAGACGTGCTGCCTGGACTATTTTCATGAGAGTCAAATAAAACTTTCTTGTCTTAAGCCTGCTTTGAAAGGTGTTTTCCTAATGATTTTACCAGTCAAATAGAATGACTGTGTGGGAGAGCGTAGGTGAATAACTGGAACACTCTGGGCAGCTTCCCTTCTCCACCCTGTGCCCCTACTTGGCTCTCCTCCCCCCCAAGCTCCTCCTTTCCCAGACACACACTTGCTACTCTGTTTTCTGTTCTGGAGCTGCCTGAATTGTATGATTTTTATAGATGACTGTGAACTCTTCAGTCCAGAAAGAGGTGCCAGGAACACAAACAGCCCAGCTCACTGGTACTCACCCTGGAGGGCAGAGAGGGGAGTGACCAGCCAAGCTGGTTGTGTTATCTCATGGGGCACTTAATTATGAGAGAAACCTCAGGCTTTCTCACATCATCCAAGAAGCATTTCAAAAAGAGAAAGAATCACCAAGAAAAGGCTGTCATCAGGAGGTGCTCCATCTCTTGGGTATGTTGGATTGAGGGCAAAAACACTTGCTTGTGGCAGCTTATATTTTTACTGTGAATCTTAGATGAGCTGTTTGTGATTTCTGGGTACTCCAGCCAGGTTAATAGCCTTTGGGAAGAGGGATTTCAAATTGGTGACCCACAAGCCAAATCAAATTACTGTCATAGACCATGTGTGTATGGGGGGCGGTGGAGGGGAGTGGGGAGAGAGAGAGAGAAGGGAGATGGGAGGGAGTGAGAGAGGGGAGGAAGAAGGAGATGGGGAGTAGTGGAGATTCAGACTGTGTATTTGGCTGGTACTGAGTAGTGGCTGCCCCACTAGCTGGGGACATGTGTCCTGTAGTCCATGGTCCCTGACCGACCCCACTCCTCCCTACTCCCCTTCATCTCATCACTCAAGCTGATTCACTGTTCTGTGTTACTTGCATGGTCCCTGTAGGCCTTTGAGTTGGCTACCCTGCTTTTAGTACAAGTATTTTCATTTTTTATAGTGTTCCTTGAATGCTGAACTCTTTTTTCTGGGACAAACCAAAGATGTTAAGGACTTTTCAAGAACTGATTTGTATTATAGAATGAAAATTTAGGAACATCAACAGTTGTTTCTCAGTGAAAATATTTCTCAGCTGTAGCAGTGGCCGACCCTGACTGAAGGTTTTTCAACTATCTGTTCCATGTTAGGATATTGACTTCCTCCAGGGCCTGTCTGCTATTGGCCTCCAACAACAGAGCAGCTCTTCTAAAGCTTCTGAAGGCCTCTGCTGGAAAAAAGTCTTCTCACAAGCATCACAGACATCTGCCACAGGGGCATTGAGCTTCCTGCTAACTCACTAGATGTTGTAGGAGATACAAAGAAATGTGAAGTGATCACATGTTCTGTATTCACCAGAGCAGTTCTTGGAGTTCTTTTGCTAATGAAAAATACGAAAATCTGTAGGCATTCAGCTTATGTGAAGCACAAAAAAATATTTTTGTCTTGTCTTTGTACCTCTTCCCCCACCTAATGTTTTAATATGACCACAAACAAGTAGCACAAGTGAGACATGAGCATATTTCTTTCTTCTGACCCTGTATCCTCACCTTTTAGTGGAAGTATCCAGAGGCTACGAAGAAGAGAATGGAAGAAATGGAGAACCCGTGGTTGCAGAATAACCCACAGGCCACATAATCAGCCTCTGAATAACTTGATAAGTAGTAAAAGCTAACAACAACAAAAAAGAATTTTCAAATACTGATTCCTCTTTGAATCATCTCATGTAGTTTCCCCATGATTATTAAAGTTAAAATTTAGTATTAAATGAAACTTTACATAAGGTTTTTATGTTGTAAAATGCAGTTGACATCGAACACCATGGAAGTTAGAGGTGCTGATCCCCCACCTGGCAGTCAAAAACCTGCATATAACTTCTAACTGCCTGAAACCTTAACTACGAAGAGCTTACGGTGAATCAGAAGTCTGACCGATAACATAAACAGTCAATTAACACCCATTTTATATGTTGCATGTTTTTGTATACTTTGTTCTCAAAGTAAGTTAGAGGAAAGAAAATATTAAGAAAATCATAAGGAAGAGAAAATTCATTTCCAGTGCTGTACTGTGAAAACTCTGTGTATAAGAGGAACCACACGGTTCAAACCTGTGCTGTTCAAGGGTCAGCTGTATCGTGTTTTATTTCACGTGCCCAGATAGGACTGAGCTCATAGTTGACAGTAAGTTGTAGAATGAAATTACCCATGTACTGTGGAGGCCAGTTATTTTGTCTATGGGCTGTACTACCTCTGGGTTCTCAATTTCTTCCATTTCTATTTTATCATAGAAATTGAAGTTTTAGTAAAAATAATGTCTGGAGGCTTCTATTTTCTTGATATTCTTTGACTTTTGTTTTTCCCCTCAAATAATTCTATGTATTTTAAAATACCTGTATCAAATGTTAATTATTAAACTAGATGAGATTTTTAACTAAGCTGACTTTTTAAAATTAATTTTACTTATTTTGAGGTAATGATAGATTCACATTCAATCGTAAGGAGCAATACAGAGAGATTCTATGTACTCTTCACTCAGCTTTCCCCAATTGTAACGTCTTGTAGTACCGTAGTACGACACCACAATCCGGATATTGATTTTGACACAGTCGATACAGAACATTTCCACCATTACACCAATTTCTTGGGTTGCCCTTTTATAACCACATTCAATGCCTCAACCCCGCCTCTGGAAACTACCAGTCTGCCCTCCATTTCTACAATTTTGTGGCCAACTAATTTTTTTAGAAACATTTCTCTAAGTGTTTGACTCTAGAGAGGAAAGACCATAACACTTACATAGGGTTGATGACTTCTGTAGGTGGAAGCGTATATTTCTAGATGCGTGCTGTCATGGATGTTTTGCGTTGCTCTGCCAGGAGGCAGTGTGGGCTTCTGAAATCCAGATTACTGAGACCTCAGTACTGTGGCTATTCTTGCCAGAAAATGCCTCTGCCAATGGTTGACGGAATTTTCCTGCCTGATTTTGCTACCTCCACAAAGCCAGCTAAGAATTGTCCTCGGTGGCTGAGCAGTTCAGCCCTCTTCCTGATGCTGGGATAGTCAGATACTGTCTGGAGGTGCAGGCAGCTGTGAAAAGGGCGTGGGAAGATGTTTTCTCTACCCATCAACCTGTTGTGACTATTTACTGAGGAACACTGAGACTGTGGACTCTTTCCTTTTCTCTCCATCTTTGAAGTTACCTGCAGCTCTGCTTTGACCCTGTATTACTCTTGGAACTTCTGGAATGCCTCGGGATGCCAAGTAGTCTTTTCTTGCTTGCTGTCAGTCTGACTCAATTATCTGGTGCCACTATAGAAGTAAAACCAGTTGCTGTTCTTAAACTAGCAGCTATGTTATTAGAAGAGCCAGGAATCATCTGACGTCTCCCACCTTTTGGGCCTGGTGTTACACTTGCTCTTACATGTAGCTCAGCTAGCCTGACTGCTTCCATTTTAGGTCATGAAATGAAGTATGACATCCAGTTGAGGAGATATTGGAAGAAATTGCTTTTTGTAGATTTTTATGGATTAGAATTGCTTGTGATAGCCCCCTCTTTGGCATAAATCAGCTGTACATTTTAAATTTTTTATAATTGTGGAAATTAAATAGTATAGTGTAGAAGCAAAATAATTGTGGAAAGAAATTTGATATTTTAGACATAATATATTTCACTTAGAACATGATAAAAACAATTTTTACTTTATGGATATAAGAGTTGATATTATTGGGCTCATAAAGCCATGTCCTGACTGAGTAGTAATGAAGGAACTTTTATTTATTTGTCAGCAGAAGCACGGAGATCTGCAGAAGATCAGGCAGAACAGGCAGAGGGAAAAGCAGGCTCCCTGCTGAGCAAGGAGCCTGATGTGGAACTCAATCTGAGGACGCTGGGATCATGACGGGAGCCAAAGGCAGAGGCTTCACCGACTGAGCCACCCAGGCATTCCATTATCTATCAATTTTAACATTCAGTTGAGTTGTGAAGAAAATGGAGTATGGATTTTGGGTTCTGGGATGAAAGACAAAAGGAAATAATAAAAAATGAAAGTTTAATGGGAGGGGCTGTGTGGAACTTGTTAGTCATTCGTGTTCACATCAAAAGGAAGAAATAAAATATAGGTTGCTGATCTTTGTTGATTGTTACCACAAGTACTCCATGTATATATGGAGATTTAAAATTTTTCATTTTCATCAAATGAGTTTCTTGTGTTAACTAGGCTCCTTTGTCAGTAATCTACATTAAAAAGTTCTTAGTGCCTGGTCTTCAGCATTAAATTGGATGATACCAATGTATTTTTAAAAATATTTTAAAAATTTATTTGACAGAGAGAACACAAGTAGGAAGAGTGACAGGCAGAGGGAGAGGGAGAAGCAGGCTCCCCGCTGAGCAGAGAGCCAGATGCGGGGCTCCATCCCAGGACGTGAGTCGAAGGCAGACACTTAACCAACTGAACCTCCCAGGCTCCCCAACCAACATATTTTTTGGACTCAAAAATATATTTCTAGTGGAAAGCTAAAACATTCTATCACTCAGTTTTAAGTGTTAAAGTTTGTTTTGAATGAGTAAGAAATTAAAATATGTTCAGTGTTCTGCGATGAGGATGCTGGGAAATAGGAGTACCTGTCATCTGCAGACCTGTAATACAGCATAAGAGAATCTTAAGCAGACTTCATGCCCAGCACAGAGCCCAATGCGGGGCTCAATCTGATGACCCTGAGATCATGAGCTTAACCAAAATCAAGAGTCAGCGCTTAATGACTGAGTCACCCAGGTGTCCGTAGATGCCTGCTTTCTGATTATCTTCATGTATTGAGAGTTTCTGTTTGCTTCCATTTAAAATTATTTAAATGAAAAATAACATTAATGCTAGCCCATCTAAGAAACACTGTGCAGTTGCCAATAGAAAACTTCTTAAAGAAGTTGTTTGCATTCACTCTTCCCAAATTCTTACTGTGGTTAAATCCAGTGAATTCTTTTCAGTCATGTTAGCCATCTCCTTTTGTACCATTTGACCTTTATGAAGGTCCCACTTGAGTTATGTCTTCAGTTGTTTTTTTTTTTTCTTTTAAGATTTTGTTTATTTGACAGATCACAAGTAGGCAGAGAGGCAGCCAGACAGAGAAAGAAACAGGCTACCTGCTGAGCAGAGAGCCTGATGCAGGGCTTGATCCCAGGACCCTGGGATCATGACCTGAGCCAAAGACAGAGGCCTTAACCCACTGAGCCACCCAGGTGCCCCCTTTCAGTTGGTTTTTACTCTTCCTGGTTTTCTACCGCTGACTACTCCCTTGGAGTTTCATTAAATTTATGGACTATTTGTAGGGAGAAGTGACATCATCATTATAGTGAATCTTCCCATTTATAAGCATTCATACCTCCCCTTTTAAGTCTTTTGAAAATGACTTTTGATAAAGTTTTATAATTTTCTCCATAAAAGTGTCCTAGGAACCTTTAGTTATTATCACAAATGGTATCTTTTAAAGAAATAATTACATGTTCTATCAGTTTATTGTGAGTTATAGAAACTCAATTGATTTTTATATATATCAAGCTGTCTTGCTGAACTATTTCCAATGGTTTACTTGTATTTTATTTTGACATTTAGAACACATTATTTAGGGGCGCCTGGGTGGCTCAGTGGGTTAAAGCTTCTGCCTTCGGCTCAGGTCAGGTCATGATCCCAGGGTCTGGGATCAAGCCCCATGTCGGGCTCTCTGCTCAGCAGGGAGTCTGCTTCTCCCTCTCTCTCTGCCTGCCTCTCTGCCTACTTGTGATCTCTCTCTGTCAAATAAATAAATAAAATCTTAAAAAAAAGGAACACATTATTTAGAACTAATCTAAGATTTAGGGAAGAGTTGCAAAGATTTTTAGAGTTCTCCTATACCTTTCCCTTCACCCAGCTTTCCCTAAGGTTAACTTCTTACATAACTGTGGCACTTTTGTAAAAAAAAAAAATGATACTGAAACATTACTGTTAACTAAACTACAAACTTTATTTGGATTCTACCATTTTTTCCACTAATGTCCTTTTTCTGTTCCAGGATCCAGTCCAGAATATCACACTGCATTTAGTATTTGATTTTTTTTTTAAGATTTTATTTATTTGACAGACAGAAATCACAACTAGGCAGAGAGACAGGCAGAGAGAGAGGGGGAAGCAGGCTCCCCGCTGGGCAGAGAGCCCGATGCAGGGCTTGATCCCAGAACCCTGGGATCATGACCTGAGCTGAAGGCAGAGGCTTTAACCCACTGAGCCACCCAGATGCCCCTAATCTTTGATTTTTAATGTAGAAAATTTTATCACCTTCAAAGAATAAAAGTTTTGTCCCTTAGTTTCTGTGTGTGTGTGTGCGCGTGCACGCATGCATGCTGTAGGTATCAGGCATACTTTCCTGTACGCTTGGGCTGACCACTGTTACCCAGGCTCTACTTACTCTACATACTCTACTCCCCCTAGAAATGTTGGTGCTTCCCAAGATTGTATCCTTTGTCCTTTATCCAAACCTACTATACATAGTTCTGGAGGCTCTCATGCATTTTATATCTCCCTGTATGGATTAGGTGTAGCCTCTGTGCCCCGCAGTCACTTGTTTGCTACAATTACCAAATCTTGCTTTCTAGTAGAGATTTCTTTTTTGATCTCCAGATTCATACAACTGTCTTCAAGATATCTCTATCTGGATTTTCCAAAGACTTCCAATGTGTCTTAAGGGAGCTCATCTCATTGTCTTCTCTTGTCCCTCCTCTTGCATTTCCCATTTTCATAATCTCCCAGTTATCCAAGATAGAGAAACCTGGGACTCATTCTGAACTCTTCTCTCCCTTTCTTCCTTCCTCTTTTTCCCTTTCTTTCCTTCTCTGCCTTCTCTCACCTCCATTCCTTTCACTCCCTTTATGTCTGCTCCTATTAATTCTATTTCCTTCATTTCTCACATATTTATCAGCTTCTCTCCATTCTATTTCATTAAAAGCTCTCATCATTTCATACTATCAAACTCCTTAACACATTATTCAGAGATTCTGGCCTCTTCATCCCATCTTGTCCCATGATGCCCTTTTCCACAGCACATACAACACCCTCACTCTCCGTGCTAGCTCTACCTAATCACCTGACGTCCCTTGGCTATACCGTTTTCTTCTCTTACTTCTTTGGAAGTTGTATATGGATTTTTTTTGTTGTTGTTGTTCCTGCTCTCTTTTCCTGACTAACTCCTGCTAATTTCCTTGGTCTCCAGTCAGTTGTCACTGTTTCCAGGAAACCTTTAACTTCCTAGCCTGGGTTATAGCTCCTTCTGAGAACTCTCAAGGTAGTTTGTCTGTATTTCTCTCCTGGCACTTAAAGTATGGAGCTTGGGGGCACCTGGGTGGCTCAGTGGGTTAAAGCCTCTGCCTTCAGCTCAGGTCATGATCCCAGGGTCCTGGGATCAAGCCCCGCATCGCATCGGGCTCTCTGCCCAGCGGGGAGCCTGCTTCCCCCTCTCTCTCTGTCTGCCTCTCTGCCTACTTGTAGTCTCCGTCTGTCTAATAAATAAAATCTTTAAAAAAAAAAGTATGGAGCTTGTTTGGTTATTTGTCTGTATACCATTGTTCTTCTCCTTGACAATACTGTATATTCGTCAAGGTCAAAGAACAATGTTGTATTTTGCTTTGTGCTTCCTATTGATTAGCAAAGTACCTGGCACATAGCTGTTACTAATAAATGTTTATTGAATGAATGAATAAACATATTCACCATTCTTGGAAACACAGAGTTGACTGTTTCCAAGAATGATATCTTTCAACAAAGACAGAACTCTCTAAATGTGAGCTTCCTTATTTATAAATGAGAAGGGTATACTAGAAGATCTCCGAAGTCCTTTACAGCCCTAACAACTTGGTATTTATGATTTTAAGATTTATCATCCTTGAGGATATTCAAAAGAAAACAATACAAATTCTGGGGGAAATTCCAAAGGAGTTCCAAAATATTTTGAGCAGTGGCAATAACCCTGGAATAATAATTTGTTTTTTTGGTTGTATTGCATAGATAAATTGTCAAGTGCTAATAATCCAAGCACTTGGACATTTGAGTGGTTTATTTAGGATAATCAGAGTTTCTTTTCCTTTGCTAACATAGCCAAATCATTTTAGGGAGACTGTAAATTTTCCTTTGCTGAAGATTTTCAAGTGAAAGCAATATGGCTATATCTCTTGGATATTGTAGATAAGATTTAAAATGTAGCTGTATAATGATGGGACTAATTGACCACTAAGGTCTCACCTGGTGATAAGATCCTTCAATTTTGTGGTTTACAGCTTTTGAGTTTTTTTGTATTATTTTGTTTTTTGGTATAACAGGAAAAAAAAAAAAAGGTTGGATAGCACACTGTTTTTCCAAGTTCATCTTACTGGATTTAATATCAGCATTAGAAAGCCACCAAAAGTTTATGTTTATCAAAATTGTTGACTTATGTGTATCCAAAAACTTAATATTGTGAGTGGTCTCCAGCTTGCTGAAATGATCTGGGTTAAATCAGTGTCCGAGGCCCAGTTTAAAAAAGTCTTTTAATGTAGTGGATTTTTAAAAATAGCATATTTATCATTGATATAGAAAACCACATAAAACAGGACCCTGGGATCATGCCCTGAGCTGAAGGCAGACACTTAATGACTGAGCCACCCAGGTGCTCCCCTTATATATCTTTTTTGTTTGTTTGTTTATTTTTTTTTATTTTTATGTTTTTTTTTAATTTTTATTTTTTATAAACAAATTTTTATCCCCAGGGGTACATGTCTGTGAATCGCCAGGTTTACACACTTCACAGCACTAACCATAGCACATACCCTCCCCAATGTCCATTACCCCACCTTACATATCTTTTAATTGAGAAATGTCCTCTCCCTCTTGGAACTCATGAACTCATGAATGTGATTATTTCCATAGTCGTGTTTAATATGGTACACACTTATATTTTATTCTAGATTATTTTAAAATGCTGACAATGCTAACATTGTTATGTTCCTATAAAGGGAATGAAGAAAAATTTCAAAATATCAAAAGTTATATGAAAACAAAATATCTTTGTTTCATTATTCCATAACTGTTAACTCTTTGGGATAGTTTTCTACTAAACTGTATATAGTCAAGTGTATAATTTTTACATAGTAAGTATAACCTCTGCTGTTACTTTGGGCTTTGTAAAATTTCTAATTGAAATTAGAGATCTTAATTAGAAATCTTGTAGGGATGCCTGCATGGCTCAGTTGGTTAAGCTGCTGCCTTCTGCTCAGGTCATGATTCCAGGGTCCTGGGATTGAGTCCTGCATTGGGCTCCCTGCTCAGCAGGGAGCCTGCTTCTCCCTCTGCCTGCCTCTCTCCCTGCCTCTCTCCCTGCTTGTGCTCTCTCTCTGTATCTCTCTCTCTCTGACAAATAAATAAAATCTTTAAAAAAAAAATCTTTTTGTAGTTGTTTTTTTTTTTTAAGATTTTATTTATTTGACAGAGATCACAAGTAGGCAAAGAGGCAGCAGGCTCCCCGCTGAGCAGAGAGCCCGAAGCAGGGCTAGATCTCAGGACCCTGGGATCATGACCTGAGCTGAAGGCAGAGGCTTTAACCCACTGAGCCACCCAGGCACCCCTGTAGTTGTTACTCTTAATAATAGAGAACAATCTGGCTACCAGAGGGGAGGTGAGTGGGGGTATGGGTGAAGTAGGTGATGGGGATTAAGGAGCACATGGTGATGTATGGAACTGCTGAATTATTATACTGTACACCTGAAACTAATATAACACTTTCTTAATTGGAATTAAATATATAACATAAAGTAGTAATATGGCAAAAAAAGATCTTTTTCTAGTTCTCATCATAGAAGCTTTGATTCTCACAATTTTTGCTTTTTAAATATAAACACCTAAAGCTGTAGCTTTCCCTTTAAGCATGTTGAGTTTGTATTATCAGGCAGTTGGGAAATATTTTCTAATTTCCCTTGGATTTTTCTGTGGTTGTGTTTTCTTTTCTTCTTCTTTTTTAATGTATTGCTTAATCTCTCTTGGATTTTCTTGATAACTTACTGTTACTAATTTCTAATATACTACTTTGTTTGATTTTTAATCCTTTTAAATGTATTGAGACTTGTTTTATGCCCAGTATATAATTTATTCTTGGGAGCATTCCTTAAAAAGAATGTATATTTTGTTTGTGTGTAGTGATCTTTAAGTGTCAGTTTGGTGGGCATATTCACATGTAGAAGAGTGAAGTTGGATTTTCATCCCTCATACAAAAGTTAACTCAAAATGGATCAAAACCTAAATGGATAAGGTAAAACTAAACCTCTAGTAGAAAAGCTTAGTTGTAAATCTTCATTCATGACCCTGGATTATGCAGTGGTTTCTTAGATAGGACAATAAAAGCGCAAATAATAACAAAATTGATAAATTGAATTTCATGAAAATTAAGTGTTTCTACTTCAAAGGACAACATCAAGAGAGTGGAAATTCAACCCAGAGGATGGGAGAAAATATTTGCAAATTAGGTATCTGATTAAGGATTTGTGTCTAGAGTAATTGTGTCTTAACAGCTCAGTGATAAAAAGACAATCTAATTTAAAAATGAGCCAAGGATCTGAATAGATATTTCTCTGAAGAAGATATACAAACAACCAAAGACATGAAAAGATGTCTATTATCATTACCCATTGGAAAAATGCATTTCAAAACTATGAGGTATCACTTCACACCCAAGTAGGCTGGCTATAATAAAAACAGAAACAGAAAAACAGGAAAAAAAAAAAAACTACCAAAAACAAAAACCCAAAACACAGACTATAACAAATGTGGTCTGGATGTGGAGAAACTGGAACCCTCAATTTCTAGTAGGAATGTAAAATGGTTGCTTTGAAAAGTCCAACAATTCCTAAATGATTAACCATAGTCACCATATGACTTAGTAATTTGACTTTTCGATATATATACAGAAGAAATGTAAATGTGTCTACCCAAAATCTTGCTTCTATAGCATGTTCATAGCAGTATAATTCATAGTAGCCCAAAATTGAAGACAAAACAAATGTTCATCAACCAATGGAGGTAAATCAAATGTGGTTCATCTATTCAATGGAATGTTATTTGGCAAAAAAAAAAAAAAAAAGGAATTAAGTACTGATAATGGCTACCGCATGGATGAACCTTGAAGACCTTATGCTAAGTGAAAGAAGTCAGTCATAAAAGACCATATATTGCACGATTCCATTTATATGAAATATCCAGAATAGGAAAATCTATAGAGACAGGAAGTAGATTAGTGGTAGCCTAGGCCTGGGGATGGTGGTATCTGGGAACATGGGAGGTGAGTACTAAAGGGCATGGGTGTGGGATGATGAAAATGTTCTAAAATTGATTGTAGTAATGGTTGCACAACTCTGACTATACTAAAACCATTGAATCGTATGTACATTTTAAATGAATTTTATCATATATGCATTATTATAGACTGTTAAAAAATAAAGGAACCAGAAGCACCAATAGTTCAGGGTAAGAGCCTTTGATATTACTTAGTGTTATAGTGACTTTAGAAAAAAACTTGTCAACTGGAGTTAACTGATTTGAATAATTCAAATTTACTAGGCAAATAAGCTTAGGAGAGCTTACAATGCTGGCAGTTAAATTTTTTTTGCACAGTTTTCAAATGACTATGATGTTAAGAGAAGAATAAAGTTTCAGGTGAATGAAAGTTACATGATGTAAAAAGAAAAAGGTCAAGTTGGTAGATAATTTTTTTAAAGATTTTATTTATTTATTTGACAGAGAGAGATCACATGTAGGCAGAGAGGCAGTCAGAGAGAGAGGGGGAAGTAGGCTCCCTGCTGAGCAGAGAGTCCGATGCAGGGCTCAATCCCAGGACCCTGAGACCATGACCCGAGCCGAAGGCAGAGGCTTAACCCACTGAGCCACCCACATGCCCCAGTTGGTAGATAATGTTATTCATACATTCCATATTCTTATTGATTTATTTAGTCAATTTTTGCTTAAGATATTTTAGGATTCTATTAGGTGCACACATCTAAGATTATTATGTCTTCTTGGTGTATCTGACCTCTTATCATGCAATCACTTCATTTCCATATTACTTGCCTTGAAGTCCACATTATCAGATATTAATATAGACATAACAGTATTCTTATACTTAGGGTGTGCATTTTTTCCCCCACATTTTTACTTTCACCCTGCCTTTGTCTTTGTATTTAAAGTGCTTTTCTTATAAACAACACAGTTGAGTTTTGCTTTATCGTGTTGACAGTTTTTTCCCTTAAATGTAAAGGTTTGTTTACATTTAGTGTAATTATTGATAATGTTGGGTTTAATCTGCCATCCTGGAATTTGTTTTCTAATTTCCCCATCTGTTCTTTGTCCAGTGTCTCTTTTCCTTCCTTCTTGTGGGTTAATTGAATAGTTTTTTTGCATTCTATTTTGCCTTATAGTCCAGCTGCCAACTGTTTGGGTAGGTCAGGAGTTAGTCTTGCTCTTGAACTCAACCCCTGGCTTGCCTTGGAAGATCTCTCTTGATCCTGCTTTGCATTTGGTGAAGGCTCAGTGCTTGTCAGAGGGATCTTACTCAGAGATTGTCCTGCTCCTAGCCTTCAAGGAACTGCTGCTTTGCACTCAGCAAAGGCCTGGGGGTATTTCAGGAAGATTCCCCAGCCCTTCTGTTTTGTCCCAGCCTTTGATGTGTGATGGTTGTGTACTAGGTGCAAACTCTGTCAAAGAGAACTCTCAGGTGGGTATGGAGTTGTTCTTTGATTAGAGCTCCTCAGAACTCTAATTCTTCACATCAACAGCTGTTAAAAGTTAATAAAGTTTCAGCTGGTTTCTCCATACTTCCCTTTTGGCAGGTTTATTCTTTCTCCTGTCAGAGATAAAAGCAGTTAGGCATCTCTTTTTTGGGAAGGGATCCTTTGTATGTGAGAAATAGTTCATTTAGGTTACTTTGCATCTCAGCTTTAATGGGTTTTTTAAAGAAAATTTATGAGTTTATGGCTTATACAGCTTGTTTAAGACTGTGGTTATTTTTAAAGTGTTTTTTTTTAAATTATATGGCAATGGAAACATTTTTTTGAGCATCTACAGTTAGTTTATTTTTTAGTGGCTTATTGAATGATAATTACCTAGTGTGGAATACCCAAGGAATCTGTGAAAGATCAATGAGTAAGTGAATGACGGCATTTGCTTTAGGTATTGAGTCGCTGGTATTGGCCCCACATTAATATACAAAATCTCTCTTATGGCCAGTAATACACACTTAATGATGGTGACCTACAGATAGGCTACACTTTATTGATAAAGCACCAAAAGAAAGTATAGTGATTATGCAATCTTGCCTCATGAGCATTTATGTAGCCTTCTGAGTTAAAAAGAGATACAAATATATTCATAATTAATATGGCTTATCTGGATCACTTTAGAGCTGTATACAAGGTTTGGTCATACTCATTAAGATAATTTTGGTTTTATTTATTACAAATAAAGCTTATTTTTTACACTGATGTTAAGAAAAAGACTTTCTGCTCTTCTTTGTTTAGTTTTCATGTTTTGATTGTATTTCTTTTACTTTATTTTATCTTTTAAGATTCTGTAGAAGAATTTTGCCTGGTAAGTGCAGGCTTACTTAATCCTATGGTCTCTGAAATGTAGGAGTGACTGGTACACAGAGGAGAATCAGGCATTGAATGTTCAATAGATTTTTTTCTTTAAATGTAAATTCTCAAACATTCATAAAGTAAGTAGTACAAATAGAAAAATAAACTCCCATGCTTCTAATAACTGTTGACATAGGTTAATCGGGATCTTTTTTATCCTGACCACTTTATACAAACAGTTGAGTGTCTGCTAGAATATTTCATTTATTTTTGATTGCTGAAATATTTTAAAGTTAATCCCAGATGTTATGTCTTGTTTTACCTGTAGATTGCTCTGCCTGATACAGAAAATTTTAAAACGTAATTACAGTGACATAATAGTATCTAACAAAGTTAATAATTCCAGAATTTTTCAAACCTTGCTTTTTCATGTCATGTTCGATTCCATTCCACTCATACCTGGAAATACCTGGGAAAATTAACTTACTTTGTTTCTAATGTTATTTGATTAATATTATAATTTCTAAACATTTGAATATTGACTGCTGCTTTTCTATTGCTTTCAAGAATGTCCTAGCTAGATATGTTCATAGGCCACATAATGGCCTATGAGAAAACTCATTCTGAGACCAGGTAAATTTTATAAACAATGTATACTTGACCCCCTTATGGTGATTTATAAGATATATAATGCAGGTTATAAGTAGTAAAGGTCTGATTTGGCAATAAAGAGTTAACGGCTTAACCAAGAATTTCCTAAATTTAGCCCCAGAACCCCTTTTTTAATTTAACCTCTATTAACTAAAATACATTTTGGAGCATATTATTTAGGCAGGACAGTGCCACCTCTGAATAGCAAAACAGAAGCTGTTCATTTTTATTTGAATTAGATAATTATCCTTATGTAATAATCATAATCAGGTAATATCTGTTTTTTCCCCTATAATATGCTTAATATTGATAACACAGTATAATAGGTCATCCTCTTCAGGATCTTACATTCTGAAAATCTTTAAAAATACTGTGAAAGCAAATCAAGTATGAGCATTTTGTTTTTTCACGAGATAGATATTTGTAAAAAAATATAGATATACATCACAACCCATCTGTAAAGAAAGATAAATGCAGTGGTTTTGTATTGAAGGAGAAGTTAGAAACAATATGTGTAGAAACTCAAGGAAATACAAACCAAAAGATAATAGTGATCAATTAGATTATATTTTATTTGTGAAGAATTAGTTAAAAATATCTTAAAAGGGGCACTGGGGTGACTTAGTTGGTTAAGTGTGGGGTCTTGATTTCGGCTCAGGTCATAAGCCCAGGGTCTTGAGAGCGAGTCTGGGTCAGGCTCTGCACTCAGTCTGGAGTCTGCTTAAAATTCTCTTCCTCTGCCCCTCCCCGTACCCCGCCATCCTGCAAGCATGTGCACTCGCTCGCTCTCTCAAAAAAACAAAAAAACACAACTTTTAAGAAGTTTAAATTTAGTCAGTAGTGTGGAAGTTCTCACAAGTGGTTTACCTTTTCATGTACTTTTATTTTTAAAAAAGATTTATTTATTAGAGGGAGAGAAAGCATGAGCAGGGGGATGGGCAGAGGGAGAGAGAGAATCCACAAGTAGACTCCCTGCTGAGTGCAGAGCCTGAAGCCAGACTCAATCCTAGGACCCTAACAGTTTGACCTGAAGTGAAACCAAGAGTTGGCGGTTTAACTGACTGAGCCACCCAGGTGCCCCTACATTTTTATGTACTTTAAAATATGTTCACTTTTTAAAAACATGTAAGCAGTTAACAGGGCCAAGTGGAAGCTAACTGCACATCAAAGGAAAACATTCTCCATTCTGCCACTCTTCTCACTGACACTAGAGTGAGAAGGGACTCTAGAGGTACTCATGTTCTAGAGGTTCTGCATCTCACCCTGATATGATCTAATTGACACCCATCCCCGGCCCCCCACCTTGCCAACCCTCCCGAGTGGATTAGCTGGCTGCCCTTGTCTTCATATCATGTAAATGTACAGACAGGTGTTTTTTCTGTGATGCCACAAAGGTGATTTTTTCCATTACAGTCAAACTGCAACTTCAAGCAGAAGAGAGAGGAGTTGTGTCCATCAAAGGAGTATGTGCAAATCGCTATCTTGCCATGAAGGAAGATGGAAGATTACTGGCTTCTGTAAGTAATACTCTTTTTGTAGTTTTTTTTTTTTCCTTTGTGAGTTTTGTTGCTGTTAATTTGCTAGTATTGGTATTTATTAAGGATTTTGTAAGCATTATCTAATTTAATCTTCATATTCACCTTATAAAATAGTACCACTCTCTTTATTTCATGGATAGAAAAACTGAAGTTCTGACTGAGTAAGTAACCAGGGAAACACGCTCACATGTGGTAGAACCTGGATAGCACTTGACTGTTCTTTTTCCCTACCAGTCTGTTGTCAACTTAAAGTGTGATGTAATATGTTGGGAATCTACCAAAGGAGCATTTTAAATATTTCCAGGACAGTGAATCAGTAATTTTGGATGACCTTGAGTTTGTTGAGAGGAGAGTTTATTCCTACTCTTCTCACGTCAGGATGTGACAAAACACATGTAGTGTGACTCATGATGGCTTCCGCAAAGGCTTGGTGTCGGTTTGGCTATTGTCAAACAGTGAAGGTGGTGGAGAAAATAACGGAGATGCGTACCTGTTTGCTTTTGTTATGACTAACTATAGACAGTACTAGTCAAGTGCTTTTAAAGCTCTCACTTTTTTTCTTTCTTAATCTGGCTCAGTGAATGACTTGAAATTCTTATCCTGTAGTTTTCCACTTACTGAGATTAGAAGATCCAGTAACCTGGTAATCACTGTGGCCTGTAAGATACTCATGGGAGGGATTCTTTATCTCCAGAACATAGGCTGGAATTTACGTTCATCTGTAATGATGAAAAGCTTCATACTTGTCAAAAGTGATGAAAACAGAAGCTACTCTACTTTAAAGCGCATCTCTGAAACTACTGGGGTCCATAAAAGAGGAGATGAATTTAGAACAATAGACATGAAAACTGAATTGTCTTCTCATTCTTACAGAATTCTCTCCAAGTTAGAATTAAGAGAATTGTGACCTCTTCTCTTGATATATAGTCGTTAAGCTTTCCAAACTGTTTTTCCAAACTTTTGGAAAGATTTTTTCCAAAATGTTGAATCTGTGCCATCAGAAGCGGAAAGTGCTCTGAAATAAAGTGTTTTATAGTTTCTTCCTTAACTCAGCAGGACCTTTCACAAGATTAAGGTATTTTATTTAGTCTTAAATACGTTTCTATCTCTTTGGATATATGCTAATTCATATATAATACAGCAGATTCCCTTCAAGTTGATGCAGTAAGAGTTACTTTAGCAGTGCTTAGAAATTTATCACAAACTATGTAGGAACAAAGTCACAGCTATTACACATAAATAGAAAATTCGGGATTTATCAGTTTCCTTTGAGCAATGGCACCAGCCAAGATTCAGTTGTTGTCCTTCCCATCATAGGCTCTATTCTTGCCAAGTTCACAAGTTAATCTCCAGTCTTACCCGATTCAGTGTATGTGGCTTGCTTCCTTGACTTTTCAGCAGCAGTCCTATCTCTTTCAAATTAGTCTGTCAATATTCAGGGGAGAAGCGCCCCTACCGTCAAGGAGGTGATGTTGGTGGGTCAGTGACATATCTCTCTCTGAGTCAGTTCCATAGGCAGGGAGCTGTAAACAACAGCAACTTTTAGGCAAAGAATTAAATGTCTTGACCCTTGGCTATTAGTATTATCTGTGCCAAACATTTAATGGGTTGAGACGAATCACTGATGGTAAAAGATACCATCACCAGGGATGTCAGCAGAGACCTCACTCAGGTGACAATGAGAAGAGACAGCTAGCATATAAAAAGCCAAACAAAACAAAAAGTACCTAATAGCAACTTTTGGTATAAGTCCAGTGTTGTGACCACTAGCTATCGTGGGGATGCAGATGCCCCTTATAACCTGGAGAAACTGGGGTTTATGAACTTGCACTTGCCATAGGCATAATTCTTTCCACTCTTCTACCTGGCCCCATTTCAGACTGTTGTGTTATGGCATATCCCTGGATTCCTCTGCCTTCTCCTCTGTTTATGATTCCTGCAGTGATTTGCAAAACATTCTCATTTCCTTTGGACACGTAAAATATTTTGGTTTCTAAGAGTCATGTTATGTCGATTGCTACCAATTGAGAGTATGAAAGAAGACTGTTTTTTTCCCCCCAATACCTTCACATAGTAATGACATGAATGCTTTCAGGCTAAGGAATCCTCAGTGTTTGAAAACATTTCTTAAGGGTCTTTCCCCCGCCCCCTTTTGAAACTAGAAAATCTAAAAGTTTAAAGAGTACCTATATTTAACTGCCAAAGCCTATATTTAGAGGCTGAACTTGAGTAGTAGTTTTTTAATACACAACGGACTCTTACTCCTTTCCATAGCGGCATAAATTTTGTTGCCATGAACAACAGAGGTCCAGAACAAGTATTAAGATTTATGATTTCTAATGTGTTCACAAAATTGTAGGTTTTTAAAAACTGCATATAGTGAGGTTAATTGTAGTTTTACATTTACGTCCCCAAACAACATCATTGTTGGCATTAGTAAAGAAAATTTGCCTGGTCTTTATGGGCTAGAAAATTGCATGTTGATTTCTATATAATGCTATAGACCGTGATATCCTGAACATGGTATCTCAGTATTAGAAATGTGTATATAATTTGTGTGGACCATAATAGTGAAACATAGAAAAAAATTTATTCTCTGAGGATATATACATTTAATTACTGTAAAAGTAAAAATATTTTTTTAACCTATAGAATAACTTTCTTAGTTGAGGGGCCTTAAAAATGAAATGAGACCTACATATACAGCAAAGTAGGGAAAATAGATTTTTGAAGGCTTTGTTATTGAGACTGACAATATATACTGATCAGGTTTGTCAGAAAAATACAGTAATTGAAGAGGAATGTATATTATTTTTGAGAGATAAAACACTAGGTTAAATGCAAAGTTTACTACTTAATGGGAATTATTGCTTTTAGAAACCAGTCTTATAAAATTTTACACAACCTATATGTATATACAAAGGTTAAGGTCAAATTTGCTTTTAACTTTTCACAATTTTTGTGTTTCATTTTGTTCTGAAGTAATCAACACTGATACTTACATCATGTCTGTTTTTAATTCTCAGAAGTGGTGTAAGCAAAGCATTTTTGGATCCATGTTGAGCAAACTCCCTCATAAGCCAAAACTGAAAAATCAAAGTACTGTAAAAGAATAAACAATCCAAAAAACGGAACATGGGGAAAGGGCCATAAAGTTCAAATCTGACATTTAGCAGAGGACCAGATTTGTGCAATTGATGCGTAAGTGGAAGAGATGGTAATAGAGGAGAAATTACCCTGCTTCTTATTTCTTTCCTCATTGTGTCATGACTTATGTAAATTTTGATTTACATCAAAATTTGATGTAATGGCTGAAGTATTATTTGTCTCTACTATGAAGTTACTCTTTTCCCCCTCTTTTTACCCTGCATTCTTTGGAAGTAAGTCATTGTACATAGTCCACCTTTAAGGAATGGGGCTAATGCTCCATCTTCTTGAGGGAGAAATATTTACAAATTTGGAATTCTTTTGCATGAGAAATTTGTCTATTCTCCATTTATTTATTCAATCACTTATATCAGTATACACTCATGGGTGTTTATTTTATATTATGGGTTATAATCCAATACTGTGTTATTTATTTTGTTCAAACTGTTTTTGCTATGGTCATTGGGAGCTTTTTTTTCAATTGGAAAAATTGGCTCCTATATTCTCTGATACACCCCCATCAATGTTGGAGGATTTTGAGCACTTCCTAATGGTCTTCAAGATGCTCTGGGTTCATCCTCTAATTTCCTTCCTATAGTCTAGGATAAGCCATTTCTCTAAGGAGCCCTCATTGCTCTTATGGGCAATGGTATTGGAAACCAAGTTCTGGATGTTAGGTTTGTTTTTTGCTGATGAAGTGTGTTTGCTTCTAGGCCCTCTTACCTGACAGAGCAAGAAATATAGGCATATACTACCCTGGGTATATATACATCTATGACTATTTCTCTATCTGTATATTAAGACAAACGTAAGTACTTATTGATGCCTCCAACCCTAATCCGCCAGTATCACATGAATCATTTTAGCCTCCCTGTCTGGTCTATAACCTCCCACTCCAACAGTGAGAAGCCTGGTTCCCACCATCTCCTAGATCAGTTTTCCAATATGTGTAAATATATCACATTACTTTCTTTTTGGAATTTCCAAGTAAATATCTTGGACAAAAACCCATTTAAAATGTTAATTGTGTTTTTCCAAACTCTACTTGATTCTTCCCTATTCAGATACCCTACAAGGGGTCAAACTCTCAGAACCATATTTAAAACCATTGGCACATTGTTATCACTGTCAACAAATCGTTTAGGACTTTGAGCTAAGCTGGTTCATGTGGGCAGCCTTCAGAGAAGTCTTTTGGTGTGCCCTACCACTAACATCTGACAGATTTAAATTACTCTCGTACATGTACATCTACATTCCCTTTTTAGGTTCCACACCTTTTATAATTGAGACAAATAGCTCATTGGAATTGTTGTAATTTAACATATTTTCTAACATTCCAAATAAATTAGAAATTTTCAACTGCCAATTCTGTGGCTGTTCACATTAGCAAGAAGAGGATAAAAGGTTAAAAAAAGGTTAAGCATTGTGTCTGTTATATAGTATGTGGTCAATACACATTGTCTTCATTAGAATGCCTAATATTCATCTCAAACGCAACATGTCCAAAACTGACTTCCTCATCTTTCCCCATAAAACCTGTTCCCACTCATAGACTTCCCTATCTCAGTTGATGGTAAATCCACATTCTAGAACATAAACCATTTTGAAAATGTAGTTTGTTTTCAAGTGTGTAATAGTTTAGTAAATTTACATATCTGAACATTGAGTACAGATGCAAGTTTTCCTTCCTTCCCCTTTGTTTTGTAAAGATACAAGTAACTTCTATAAGAAAAGTAAAAGGGGGGGGACACCTGGGTGGCTTAGTCGGTTAAGCCGCTGCCTTCGGCTCAGGTCATGATCCCGGAGTCCTGGGATCCAGTCCCACATCGGGCTCCTTGCTCAGCAGGAGTCTGCTTCTCTCTCTGCCTCTGCCTGCCACTCTGCCTGCTTGTGCGTGCTCTCTCTCTCTCTCTCTCTCTGACAAATAAATAAACTCTTTAAAAAAAAAGTGGGTTTATGATGTATTATCCACTTAATCACCAGTACTATAACTTTCCTCTGAAATACTAGGAACTGGCTGAGAAGGCAGATACTGTTGGCATGGTATGTATCCCAATAGGCCAGGCATTGTAGGGAGTGCCAACCGAGCAAGGTCGGGCACCCTGGAGGCTGACAGAATATCCAAAAATCTATGTGGTTAGGTCTCCCTCTGGGGATTTAGCCTGTGAAGCTCAGTGATGACCTTTCATGTTATCTTTATGATCATCATGATTTTTTGACTCTTTACTTGTGCCTGCTTCTTCTACTCCTGATCTTAAACCTGGAATAGGGAAGAGGAAGATTTTTATCATTGGCACTGAAAAGTGACAAAGTAACACAGATTGACTTCAATTAACACGAAAAGCAAAATAAATTTCACCGAAGGTAAAGTGAAAGTATTGGCTACGAAATATCCACATCTTTCTAGGTATAAGTGTTTCACTGCTATCACACTTTTATCTTTACCCCACATGTATCACATAGCTGCGTCCTTGTGCAATGTATGCTTCTTTGTAATGCTGTCATTTATTTGCATCAGAAAGACAAGTTGCTTTAGTAATTTCTTGCAAAAAGTGGGCTAGATAAGTTTGTATATCCATTTTTAAAAGTTAACGGTGATCAAAACATTAAAGCCAAGTAAATATCCAGTAAAATTCTTATCCGTAGAAGCAGATTATAGGATCTCATACCACACCCTTATTTTAGATGACTGAGATGCCTGTTATAGTCAGATCATTTTCATTTTGGTTGTTATGCCAGCTCTTTTCATTGTTCTGTTTATTGATTTATGTTTTTTTCACAGTTTGTGCCACTGTTTAGTTTATCTTAGAACTAAAGAATCTGGGAGAAGATTCAAGTCTTTTGAATGTGTGTTTTCCTAACCCTGAAGTTTCCTAGATTTGAGTATATAGAAATAAGCTGGAATCTGGTAAACTCATTAGGTTTATGTCATATACCTATGTATACATGTTGCATTTATATATAGATATAAATATGTATAAATTTATATGGTTTTCTATGAGTTTATAATTCTTTCTTCCTATCTAATTTAATATGAAAAATTATTTTTCCTTTCTTCCCTTAGAGTAAATCATTTGTTGACACCCTCCCACCCAACACATACCCCAGAGGCCAGTAACTATCATCAATCTACCCTGTGAAGTTGATTTTTGAACATTTACTTGAAATAGTGTAGCAGCCTATTAGACTCCATTACTTGGAATAGTATTTCCAGGTCTAACTATTTGTAAAGCTAGCTACCCCTACCCCATTAATAGCTGAACTAAAATAAAAAGGGAGAATGGTCTCCTCTCCCGCAAGACACTGCCAGAAATCAATATGGTCTATGTTACTTATTCTCCATTATCTACTAGTGTTTTGAGAATTCTAATCATATAATGTTCCAGTATAGTTTTTGGGCATTATATATGTTAGCTATTTCCTATAAAATATTGTTTTTATGCCTTAGAAATGGTAACCACTAGAAAAAAATTGCTATAATTTAAGGAATTGGTTCTGTTTCTGTGAGTAAAATATTAACAAAACCCTCTTCAGGAAGGTTACCTCTGGGTTACCCTTCCATCACTGGCATGGAACCCTGATAAAAGTAAAAATGACCCCTGAGTGGTAACCTGCCAGTGGACTGGGAGGAATATGGATGCACCATGAATACCGAGCTGGAAGCCACAGCTGTGGGTTTCATGAAGTGTAGTGTGCTCTTTGTTAGTGGGTGTAACTCCCTTTGTGAAAGCTGTTCACGGGGTGTATCAAGTCCGAGGCAGGGCGGATCCCATCGCATCTGTGTGCTCTTGCTGCCTAAACACCTGGTCTGTCCCTTGGCGGGGCTGGAGAAGGTCCTTGGATTCTTCATCCAAAGCGGCGTTTGAAAGCTCTTCTGCTGACTTGCTGTGTTCCTTCCTGCATCCCAACGCTGAGCTAAATTCTGTTAAACTTTGGTCTGTTGAATCTTGCAAACTAGTTTGTCCCTCTCAAGCCGAGAGCACTGCTGCTGGTTGAGCAGAACGGACAGTGTAGTGTCATAAGTATTTCATATGAAAATATAAAAGTAACTACTACTTTTTCCTTTATTTTTCAGAAATGTGTTACCGATGAGTGTTTCTTTTTTGAGCGATTGGAATCCAATAACTACAATACTTACCGGTCAAGGAAATACTCCAGTTGGTATGTGGCACTGAAACGAACAGGGCAGTATAAACTTGGACCCAAAACAGGACCTGGGCAGAAAGCTATACTTTTTCTTCCAATGTCTGCTAAGAGCTGATCTTAACGGCAGCATCTGATCTCATGTCACATGGAAGAAGACGTATATTTTTGAAATTTGTTAATGAAAGAAAAGAAAAAAATGTGTACAGCTATCTGCTCAGTTTGGATGAATGGTCAGATAACCTTTTTCTCTAAGAGTAAACACTTAACCATTGCCTTACTAAAGAAAAGCAACAAAAATTCCCGGAAAATGTATAGACTTCCACCTTTTGTATTGCATTTTCCTTTATCCAGTGAAGCTTACTTAGAGCTACAATCTTTTCATACATTTGCTTCCTTTGAAAAGAGGCTTTTAAAATTTGCATGTTTTCGTCAAACAAGTTTTCTTATGAAAATTATAAACATCAGAATATTAAAGTCAGATATTTAGTTAACCCCAAATGTCCACTACTTTTTATAGTACGGCACACATTCTGCAAGTGCAATTTACTTAAAATTTTTTAAAACATGTAACTATGGATTTAATCCATTCCTGTCATAGTTCTGTAATTGGCTGGCAGTTCCTTGTGATAGAGTTTATAGAACAAGCCTGTGTAAACTGCCGGAAGTTCTTCCATGGTGAAATCAATCTTGTCAAACCCTTCTCTGTACCCATAGAGCAGCAGCCTAGCAACTCTGCTGGTGATGGGAGTTGTATTTTCAGTCTTGGCTAGGTCACTGAGATCCATCCATTCACACCTTAAGCATTCATGCTGGCAAAAATCTATGGTGAATGAATGTGGCTTTAAGCGACAGATGATATACATATCTGACTTCCCAAAAGCTCCAGGATTGGTATGCTGTTGCCGAATGCTCAGGAGGGACCTGAATTCTGATCTTATACCAGTCTCTTCAAAAACTTCTCGAACTGCTGTGTCTCCTACATAAAAGAAAGATGTACAAATCAGTAAGAATCACATTTTTAGAATTTTAATCATCAAAGATTTTCAGATAAAGTAGCATTATCTAAAGGTGGAGAAGCAAAAAACCATCCTAAGAAAGTGTTCAACATAAACTCTTTGCCTTCTGGACATCCTGAAACACCAAAGTATTTTCTTACCAGTGTACATCTTAGAAGCTTTTGAAATATCGAATATTTCTTTGGCTGCTATGTGTAGGCTTACCCACCTGTATACTTTGGGAGTCACATTTTTAACTTCTTCTGGCCCTATTTCCCCAAAATTGAAAACACAGGTTCCTGCAGTTAATATTCCTACATATTTCTTCATTATTATCCTGTTTGTGGTCATGCATCAAAACTGCCCAAACTTATACACATCAGTATTGAGAAAAAGTGATTCATTCTTCCTCACAAGTCTGTAGAGCTGCAGAATGTATTGAGCTGTGAACAATTCAAATCCTTCCCGGTGATCCTGGGTGGGGCTGTCAAGCCTCTGACATCCTAGAGCAGTTTCATTTATAACCATTCTGTTATGCTCCCCTAGTTATCCTGTCAGTAGAATCCTAGTATGGTAATTTTTGGCATTTCCTTTGTTCCTTGAGATTTCAAAGAACTATTTTATCAAAAGCGTTAAAAAAACCAAACTTGTAATTTACAGAATTTTATAATACAATAAGGGTTTCACATTTTATAAGGTTGGTTCTTTTCAATATTATGCAAATTTCTGGGCAGGATTTTGGTTGCCATTAACATTTTTGTGGTTGCTTTTCCTAAATCTCCAGAAGAACCCCCTAAATGGGCTTTCTCTAATTTTGGGATGTTCTGTCACTGTCTCCCAGAGTGGTCGTGAGAAATCCTTTAAAAAGCTGTGTTCTTTGCTCAGTTTGCTGGAAGCTTTCCAATTTCACAATTGCCACAGGCATAGATTTTTGTTCAAAGACCTCTATTCAATGCTTCTGTGTCCTTGTTTGTCAAATAGAAAATTATATTTGCCTTCTCAGTAGTCCTACTGGTGAAGAATAGGCAAGGAAAGGGAAGTCAAGGAAAAAAAAATCTCAATTTCCACATATTCTGACTATAGATTGTCTTAATTGCCTACATATGCTTGTGGGTGTGTCTCCCCCCCACCCCTGCCCTGCTAAGAAACAGCTCTGGAAATATGCACAGGAACAGCAAAGTGTTCTAAAATATAAGACATTTGTCTGCCATTTTGAACTACATGCTGACTTCCCCTTCCCTTGAGGTTTGCCATAGATTAAACGTGGTTAGAACTTACTGTTTTAAACTAAAAACATGAAAGAATGTATGTGAATAAAAGGAGAACCTTTCTTAATAAGAAAAATAATTTTCAGCTTGGAATATATGTTATTAAATCTGTTAGATTTAATTAATAAATCTGAGATTGTGGCACTAGTCTTAAATTTGCTGATTTCACTTAGCTATTGTTTAAATGTTTATTTTGTTTTAACACTTTAACAGAACCCCCATGGTTATTTTTCACACTCTTAGTACCACTAATCCAGAGTCTGGCATTTCATTTGGAGTCTAGCCTTTTTATGTATCATGGAGGCACAGGACAGACTAGTGAGTGGATCTACCCTACTAAGCAGTCACCTTAGCAGCTGATTGGAAGTCAGCACTGCCTTGGTAGTTTGATCAGTTTAATTTGAATCAGCATATCAATGATGGGACTAAAAACTGAATGTGTAGATAAGTGCTTTTCCAATCAGGTGGACTCCTTCCACCCCAAGATGGAAATCTTTACCCCAAGGCTTTTTTGCCAAGAATTTAAAAAGAAATTTTATGCAGATAAACTGCTTTATTCTGTTGTACTTTTATTTTAATGTACTGTAAGCTGAAACTGAAATAACATTTACTGTTTTATATGTTTAAAGAACCAAGAGGGTTGTTTTTATTTTTGCTGATTGAGAGCTATGTTTAAATATGTCACACAGTGTTTTGTTTAGTTACAGGATAGTGAAAGGAATTTATTTTGTTATTTCTATTTTGTTATATTTAACAATAGGATTAGGTTGAAAGAAAATAGGAAAGACTGTGCAGCTTGTGGGTTTTCCTGGCGTTTCCTTCTGATTCTGGTGCACTGATGAGCTCTGAGCAGCCCCCACTGGTTTATGGTCCTTTGACCATGCAGGAGGTTCTCTTCCTGTCAATGGTAGTGAATTTCTTTTTAGGAAGGCAATTTCTCTATTTTTAACCTTGTAGATACTTTCATACTATTAGGGTATTATATTAAAGCCCAAAGATTGCACTCTCTTTTGTATATGACCCCCTTAGTTTTTTTTAAGCACTATGGACAAGAGTGTTTCGTTTACCTAGTATTATCAAAGAATGAAGGATTCCAAACAAATGTATTATATACTTTCCTAAATACGGAGTTTAAAGAAAATAATTTTGACAATTATTGGGTAATTTGACTTTATCTTTAAGAATAATCTATTGTGTTGTAAGACAGAAATGCTCTAATATAGACAGACATAATCTTTCAGAACTGTATTCTCAGTTATCATTTCTAGCTGTTTTCAGGATTTTATCAGTTCTAAAGCAAAGCTTTAATTAATAATACTCCTACACAATACAAGGAATGCCAGTGGCTGCTTTTCTTATAACTCCTCATGGCTGAATAGGTGGTTTGTTGTACCAACCACAAATACTTAATTCAGAGTTCACTTTTTTTTTTTTTTTTTAATCTGGACTTGAAGAGTTCTGGAGTATACTTAAACCTAAAACTATGCATACTTGGCTTGGAAATGTGCTTCTTCATTTGCATTAAAATGTAAGTATCTTGAAAATTCACAAAATCTGTAAAAACTCAAAAGGAAAAAGTCAACTGACTTTTTGAGATGGCAAGATGCAGAGGAGGAAGCTAAACATACCTCCTGTAGCCTGATTTTTGCCCAATATAGATTTGGTAAGGATGAAAGACATAAATTTAATTAGCTCACACACACTCTCACATATCACATAAGGGTAGTGAGAGATTAATTAGGTGTTCCAAAATAAATGGCTCTCTCTTTTAGCACTTGTACCACCACAAAATCTTCTTTCTACAGAAGACCCAAGCAATGGACTCTAAGCAGAAGATCCATAAGTACCTAAAAACCAAAATTTGCTATGGATATATCTCATTGTAGTAAATTTACTTATGGTTTGTTAGGAGTTGGTTATGTACTGTGTATAGGGCATTTTAATCTGTGTAACATTTTTAAAAAATGAAGTTTCAAGTATATATATGTTTTTAAATAAAATATTTAAAGATAACTTAGGAAGTTGCCTTTATATATAAATGTTGGCTAAATAGGGGACATGCATATGGAGGAAAAATCATGGAAAATTACAGTGATACCAAATGAGGCATCTATTGATTTATTATGATGCAGACTGCATTTGACCCAGTCAAGGGTCAGGAATAGGTAGGAAAACTCTGTTTTTATTCTTTCTTCTATCTACTGTAGATTCAGTAACATAGAATTCTTAGCTTATGTCACATTTCTGTTTGAAATACTGAGCTCAGGAAGTTGCTTTAAGGAACTCTCAGTTGAGACTCACTTGTATGAGACATTTTATTATGTTTTGGCTTCCTGACTATTTAAAATAAATAGTAGATAAAATTTTTATAGAGGAGAATTAAGTCACTACTGCTCTATAACTGAGTTTATAAATACTTATTTTGAAGTTCATTTAAAAGTTACTATTCATCCTTGTGTGGTGAAATGGTCAAGAATTTGTGTTTTCTTATAGTTTAATTCCAGGAACAATATTAGTCATATCCAAAATCACCCTTAATGCTAAACTTTACTAATGTATATACAAAGCTTTTTATTTTTAAACAAATTACTCTACAAGCAACCCTAAGCAAAATAGGTGGTATGCTCCTAATGGTATTTTTTATACTAGTGAGATAAGTTGTAATATTACAAGTTTTGCTGCTAATTTTATATTAGCCCTGAAGTAACTTCTCTGAAATCTCTCAGTCTAAACCTATTAGAAAGTTTAAAATCTTATTTTCAGCTATAGAGCAAACAAAGTAAACAAATTTCCGAACATTTCCAAGCCAATTAAAAATATGTAAGGTATACACACCAATATCTTCTCCAGGCTCTGACAGGCCTCCTGGAAACTTCCACATATTTTTCAACTGCAATATAAAGTCAGAAAATAAAGTTAACATAGCTTCATTCACTAACACATACACAGAGACTGCACAAAATCCACCCATAATTGGTCAATGCGTTGAGAATTTATCTTTTGGTAATGCCAAGCAAATTTCCTTCACCTTCCTTTTTCCACCCTTCTCGGGCCGGGAAAACTGGTTACTTAAGAAATCGTTTCCTACCTTTTTCTTAAGGAAATAGAAATGGTTTTATTTGGTTAATGTGATAAATTCTGCATGAATAAAACAGTGGAGGGAAATATCTACTGAATTTGTGTAATTTTAAAAATTTTGCTGCTAGTTAACTACTAACAAATAGATGGATTACAGATGCTGCTATAAATAAGTAGAAAGTACAGTATAAATTTAATAACTAAAGTATGCTATTTTTAATTTTCACATTTATTTTCTGTATTGTCTAATCAGATTTCTTTTGTTCTGTGTGTTAATGATTTTATGTACATATGTAATTGCTTTTCATGGCTAGTATGAATAAATTTGATTAGTTTAAGCTTGCATTGTGTGTTTGTATCATTTCACATTTTGGTGGGGGGCAGGTGGGAAGATATGTTCTTAGAATGAGAGCACATATGGGAAAAATGATTATAAATATGAAATGGCATGGGACAATATTCTGAAGGCTGACATGACTTTCTTCCTGTTATAATTCTGTTATATATATATGTATATATATGAACATGACAAAACTGCAGAATGAAAAATTCTGTACTCGTAAAGGTCCTACAGCTTGGAAACAGTACACTTCATGCTTCATTCATAAAACAGGTTTATGGACCTTTTACTGGTGTGCTTTTTGACCCACTCATTTCCTGGATGAGTGCTTCATAAAGAATGTGTCATTTCCCAACTGCTCTAAGTTGGAGACCAATGGCATGGTTCCCAGTTTCCACAGACTGTTGATTATGTGGGTATAGAATTCAGGCTTTCCATTCTTCCCCGTCTGGCTCAGACTTGAGATTAATTTATAAAGCATATTTTATTAATGTATAAATATCTCTATGCATATCTCTATATTAATACACTGTCTTTGGGATTCTGTTCTGAAATCGTTCCAGAAGCTATTTCTATAGAAACTATCCAGTCTTTTCCCTGATACAATGTTAGAAATAGAATTTACGGTGGAGAAATCTAACAAAAGAAATGTTATAATGGGGGCAGAAAATGCTTCCCCCAAACAATAACTTAAAATCTTTACCTAGACTTGACTATAGAGACTGTTGATTAAATTATGAACTTAACTAGAAGGGGGAAAATTGTACATATAAGGACTAGAAACAGCTTACATAAATTTCATCTTATTATTTCATAAAACACAGGTATGGAAAGATTAACTATATATTTTTGTGGTATCTGTGGCATTTTCTGGTACCACTTGGGTTTAAAGAGCTTATGTGAAAAAAGCTTTCTCCTCTCTTGCAGAAAGCTTGAGCCTGCACTTAGTTCAAAGTGGTAGATAGAAAGGCTTAAGTTAAGTGGTTTGGAAAACCTGGTTAATGTTGCAGATATGATCAGTGGAGGGTTGAGTTTATTTTCTCACCTTTTTTAGTATTAAAACAAACTTCCACTTAGGTCTTTCTTTGATGTTGTTAAAGATTTATTTATTTGGGAGAGAGTCTGTGTGTGCAGGGTTGGGGGAATGGGGGTGGCAGAAGGAGAGAGGCAGGGACAGGGAAAGAAGCAGACTCCCCTGAGCGTGGAGCCTGACTCAGGGCTTAATCTCACAACACTGAGATCACAACCTGAGCCGAAATCAAGAGTTGGATGCTTAACGGGCTGAACCACCCAGGCACTCCTTCCCATTTAGGTCTTTAATCCATTTTGAGTTTTTGTATATAGTGTTAAAAAGTGGTCCAATTTTATTCTTTGACATGTAGCTCTCCATTTTCCTAGCACCATTTACTGAAGAGACTGTCTCTATTGTATATTCTTGCCTCCTTTGTCATAAATTAATTGAGCATATAATTTTGGGTTAATTAAAAAAAATTCCCATTAACTGGGCTTAGCAATACAAATAATAATAATAACAGCAACTTCCAGGGAAAATGGTGGAGTAGGAGGACCATAAGCTCATCTCATCCCAAACTACACCTAGCTAACACAAGAAGTACCCAGCAGTTTGATGCTATTGCACCTCTGATAAATCCCTGGGAAACAGAAGGGCAGCACCCAGCAGTCTGATGCTATCACACCTCTGGCAAATGCCTGGTCTGACTCAACTCAAGCCCAAGACAGCCCCAGACTGGCACAACAACATAGGGACCAAACTCTGCCCCCACAACAGAAGGAGAGAGCCATGCTTAGACTACTGCAAAAGCAGCTCAATTACAATAGCAGAGCACATGGCAATACACGTAAGAGACACCCCTGAAGAGTAAGTTCTGGTGAACAGGGCCCTCTAGGACCTTTTCTTCAAAAGGCCACTATTTTCAAGAGCAGGAGACATAACTGAATTTCAAAACACACAGACAGACACAGGAAGTCAGGCAAAATGAGGAGACAGAGGAATACGTTCTAAATGAAAGAACAGGCCAAAAATCACAGCAAGAAACTAAATGAAACAGATAAGAAATATGTGTGATAGAGAGTTTAATGGTCATAAAGATACTGGACTTGAGAAAAGAGTAGGGGACCTCAATGAGACACTCAAGAGATAGAAAACATATGAAAGAACCAATCAGAGATGAACAGAAGAAGTGAAATTAAAAATACACTGGCTGGAATAAATAGTAGACTAGAGGGAGCAGAAGAATGGATAAGCAACCTGGAGGACGAGTAATGGAAAGCAATCAAGCTGAACAGGAGGGAGAAAAAGTAATAACAGAAAATGAATACAGGGAACTTAGCAATACTATCAAGCATTTTAACATTCACATAGATGTCCCAGAAGAAGTGAGACAGGGGGCAGAGAATTTATTTGAAGAATTAATAGCTGAAAACTTCCTGAATCTGGGGAAGGTAACAGAAATCCAGATCCAGGAGTCACAGAGAACCCTTAACAAAAGCAAATTAAGAAGGTCCACACAAAGACACATAGTAATTAATATGGCAAAAAGTAGTGATACAGAATTTTACAAGCAGCAAAAGAAAACGATAACATACAAGGGAAACCCCATAAGGCTATCATCTGGAGAAATCTTGGCATTGAATGCCCAGTCTACACTAACCTAAACAGGTTGATAGGTCAAATTGTTTCCTCCATCACAACTTCCCTCAGTTTTGATGGAGCCCTGAATGTTGATCTGACAGAATTCTAGACCAAATCGGTGCCATATCTCTGCATTCACTTCTTGGCCGCATATGCCCATGTCATCTCTGTTGAGAAAACCCACCATGAACAGGTTTTTGTAACACAGATCACCAATGCATGCTTTGAGCCAGTCAAACAGATGATGAAATGTGACCCTTGCCATGGTAAATTCACGTCTTGCTGACTATTGTACCACGGCAACACGGTTCCCAAAGATGTCAATGCTGCCACTGGCACCATCAAGACCAAGCATACAATCCAGTGTGTGGATTGGTCCTCCACTGGTTTCAAATTTGGCATTAATTATCAGCCTCCCACTGTGGTACCTGGTGGAAACCTGCTTAAAGTATGGTGAGCTGTGTGTATGCTGAACAACACCACAGCCATTGCCAAGACCTAAGCTCACCTGGACCACAAGTATAGCCTGATGTAAGCCAAGAGTGCCTTTGTTCACTGGTATTGGTGAGGGCAGAGAGGAAAGAGAGTTTTCTGAGGCCTGTGAGCACATGACTGCCCTTGAGAAGGATTATGAGGAAGTTGGTGTGGATTCACTGAAAGGAGAGGGGGAAGAAGAACAAGGGGAATATTAAAGTTAATGTCACAAAGGTGCTGCTTTTATAGGGAAGCTTATTCTGTTTTGAACATTGAAAAGTTGTGCTCTGATCAGTTAATTTCTATGTAGCAGTGTATATTCTCATATACAATCACTGAACTATGCTTTAAAACACAATGCTTTGTTACAGACCCAAATTGTCCATTTCTCTGATGGGTTTGAATAAAGTATTCCCTGGAAGAAAAAGAAGGAGAAAGAAGAAAGGAGACAGAGGTAGAAGGAAGGAAGGAAGGAAAGAAAAGGAGTTGGAGAAGGAGAAAAAGAGTACAGACCTGCTAGCCTCTTCCTTTTGGTTCTCTTGTATGATCTGACTTTCTTGGTCTTCCCTTTCTCTTTGGTTGAATGCCAGAAATTTGATTTTTATTTCCACTATTCTAATCTTTAATGCTACTACTCTCACTTTTCAGAATTCACAGCCATTGTGTTTAGATAAATCTCACTAGCTACAGTGTTAACACTGTACCAAAGAGACAGAAGCTACTATAGAGATGTCTTAGTACATTTGTTCATTCAACAAAAATTTATGTAGGGCTAGGCTATGGGGCATACAGAAATTAATGTACAATATAGCAAGACCAGTCACTCCTTCTCCATGTACCACTACATTTTTCTTAGTAACACCTACCACCAACTTATATATTATTTATTCATTTATTATTTGTATCTTACTCATTCGAATATAAGCTCCAGATGTAGAAATTTCACTTTGTTCACTAATGTTTGCTTAGTGCTTAGAACAGAGCCTGCAAAATAGTATATGTAGTATCAGTAATCTTTAGTGAATGAATGCATAGGCTTCTACTATTAACTCAGTTCTTTAGTCACTGTTAAGTTTTTTAATTCAAAGGATTGGCATATATAGATAGGAAAGGAGAAAGGATGAGTTTTAAGTGTCATTTTTGGATTTGTGTTTCAGTGTATGCATATACTTGTGGCAAAGGTTAAACTTTCCTCTGCAAGAAACATTTTATACTATTCCTAGGGAGAATGAGGAACTTAAGGGAAAGGAGAAAAACTGGCTCAGATGTCTGAAAATAATGCTATTATTTATGGTTAATAGCTATCATTCATGCTTAAATTCCACCTAATACCACAATTACAGAAATTAGATACGATTCAGTGTCTCACTTTGCAGTTTTTATTACAATATTGAACTATACACAAATACTGTTTTTATATTTTATTGCTCAAAAGATACTGTCATAACTTAAAAAGAGGTAAAACCCCTAAGCAGGAGTATCATTCCTACTTAATTCATAAGGAAACCAAAGTCTTTTTTTTTTTAAAAGATTTTATTTATTTATTTGACAGAGAGAGAGATCACAAGTAGGCAGAGAGGCAGGTGGAGAGAGAGGGGGAAGCAGGCTCCCGCTGAACAGAGAGCCCGATGCGGGGCTGGATCCCAGGACCCTGAGATCATGACCTGAGCCGAAGGCAGCAGCTCAATCCACTGAGCCACCCAGGCGCCCCAGGAAACCAAAGTCTTATATAATTTGAATTTGTCCTATTAGCAGAGGGGGATCACAGCTAGATTCTGAAAAGTAGCACTTTCTCATTCTTAAAGAACCAATCATTAGCAAGTTTGAAAATCAGCAAATGAAGAGATTGGAAGCTCAGTGTTCTAGTTTACTGGCTCTCAAACTTGCTTGTACCTTAATCACCTGGATCACCTGGGGGTGTTCTTTACACAAAATTGCTGAGCAGCATCCCCAGCATTTCTCATTCATCAGGTCTGGAGTGAGGCCAAAGAATGAGCATTTCTAGTAAGTTGATGCTGCTATTGTCTCTCAGCTCCACCCTCCATGCTCCTCCCCCACTCCTCCAATACTGGAGCTGGGACCCATCCAACCAGCCTCTGCTTTGTCAGCTCACTCCCTCTGAGGCTCCAGGAACAGACTGCAAGGCTAGAGCAGGAAGAGGGGACCAGCCCCTTCTGTCTGCCTCCTCCAGGCTTTCCATATGCTTGTGGCTCTGGATTGCCTTAGAAATGCCGCTTCCTTCTGGCAATAGCAGTTCCTTTCCAGAGCATCGGCCAAATGCAGTTTGCAATTCTCCTAGAATTTCCAACATAAACTTCACTGTGCATCCCTTCCCCAGAGCCACCAGGCAGCTGAAGACCTTTTGAGTTCAAAGATACCAGCAGCAGCTGATTAGCATTTCTTACTTTGCGTTAGCTATGTGTAGCCTCAAATGAAGGGACACATAACCCACCAGAATGGCATAAAGATTACATTAAACTGAAGACATCTGAGATACAGCAAGATGAAGAAAGAAGCCTTTTCTGAGTTTCCCTTATCTGGTTAAAGGCAGAACTTTCTGAAAAGAAGCTGCCATACACCCCTTGGTGCCAGCTTCCAGCCAGGAAGGAAACTAATGTTTAGCACCCAGATGGGCCACTGCGTAATCAAACGTCAGAAGCTGCCATATATATTTCACACAGAAGTCCTATCTCTCCTTTCCCCTTTCCCTGATATACAAACCCCTACTCCTGGTTGTTCAGGGAGTACTCCCCAGACTTTCCTATTAATCTGCTGTCAGTTAATTCACAGGCTCCTTAACCACCTAAGCTGGTAGAGGAAAAGTAACAGTACTTTTAAGACTTAACTCTGGTTATGTTTCCCAGTCTGTGAAATGAGGATGATAATAGGTTGCTATAATGTTTAAAGTAGCTACATAATATAGAGCACAAGTCATAATCTTTTCACTGGTGTAGGGTCAAGCCTCAATTCTGATGACTGCTGATTAATCAGGGTGGTGGCTGCTGAAAGCTGGGGTAGTTGTGGCAATTTCTTAAAACAATAAAAAAGTTTGCTATATCTACTGACTCTTTCATGAATGATTTCTCTGTAGCATGAGATGCTGTCAAATAGCATTTTGCCCACAGAACTTTTTCCAAATTGAAGTCAATTCTCTCAAGCCCTGCTGGTGCTCTATCAACTAAATTTATGTAATATTCTAAATCCCCTATTGTCACTTCAACATTCCTCACAGCATCTTCATCAAGGGTCCATTCCATCTCAAGATTCAAGATGGCTACATAAACAACAGATTTTCAATGTAGATGAAAAATTCTTATATTGGAACATTTTCAATTTGCCCAGGTCTATCAGAGGATTCACTAGCTATGGCAACTCTAGCCTTAAAAAATGTATTTCTTAAATAATAAGACTTGGAAGCTGAAATGAATCCTCGATCCATGGGCTACACAATGGATCTTGTATTAGTAAGCATGAAAACAACATGCATCTCATTGCACATTTCCATCAGAGCTCTTGCATGAACAAGTACACTGTCAATAAGCAGTCATATTTCAAAACGAATCTTTTTTCTGAGCAGCAATTCTCAGCAGTGGGCTTGAAATATTTGGTAAAACTATGTTGTAAACATTTTAGGCTTTGTTGCTCCATTTATAGACCACAGGTAGAGTAGATTTAGCATAATTCTTAAATGCTTTGGGGAGTTCCACCAAGATGGCAGAGAAGTGGGGGACTCCTTTACAACCGGTCCCTGAATTTAGCCAGAAATCTACCAAGCCACCCTGAACACTCATGAAATCAGCCCGAGATGTAAGATTATACATGTCTGGATCTCCACGGGAGCAGAGGATCATCAGTCGAGAGGTACACAAGATGTAGCTGGGATTGTGCAGACAGATATCAGAGAATAAACAGAAGGGGGAGGGAGCCACCAGAAGCAAGCCACTGGAAAGTAATACACCAGTACAAATGTGCCCTGCGCTTGGGGACCCACAATAGCTTGGAGACCAGAGGCTGCAAGACTGGAAGGGACTGATAACAGGGCTCAAACAGAACAAAGGGGCTTAAGGGGCAAATGCTAGGAATTGGGTGATTGCAGGTACAGACCTAAGCCCATGGTCCAGGGACCGGCTGCAGCCATCGCCGCCAATCTGGGAGGGACTTGAGTCAGTGGTCCCTGGGGCTGGTGGCTGGGTGCTACTGCAGCCAAGAGGACCCAGATTGGACTGGAACCCATGGTCCTGGGAATGGCAGCCACTGAGCTGGGCTTGCCCGGACCAGGATCACTCTCAGTTTTGATGGCACGGGGTACAGAGACAAGTGGGGGCCTCAGTCAACCACTGAGAGGGTTGCTGGGGGTGTGCACCGCCTGTGGGAGGCTGCAGTATTCAATGGCACTTGCAGAGGGGGAGTCTGTGTGTTCTGGAGGATTCAGAGAGGAGCAGACTATGGCTTCTCTCTGAGGTGGAGTGCAGTTTACTTTGCTCTGGACCCTCTGAAAAGGCATGAGGAGCCACCAGAGAACAAAAGCCTCCAGAGAACAAAAGCCCAAAGAACTGGTTTCAATGGAACCCAGTCCCTTGACAGGGGTAGACCAACTCCGCTCAAGCAGGACTGACTGAGAAACAATGTGCCAGGCTCCTCCCCCAGCAGACAAGCTGATAGAACAAGAGGACAACAATCATAGGGTCCCCATAAAACTGTAAAACCCCAACATCAGGGGAAAACAAAGTTCCTAGTATTGCCTCACAGTCTGCATATTTCTTAGATACAACTTTTCTCTTTATTTTTAATTTTTTAAAATTCTTTCTATGTTTGTTGGTTGTTGTTTTTTATCTACTTATCATTTCAACTAGATGTTTAATACAACATATTTCATAGTAACTTTTTAACTTGAACTTTTCCATAAACTTTTTTCTTTTATATCTATATCTATATATAGATATATATATAAGCTTCAATATATAAGCTTATATAGTTATAAGCTTTTTTCCCCATTCAATACTACCTTTATATACATACCCATTTTAATTTTCCTATATCTCTGGGAAATAGAGTTCTCTAACAAAAAGAACAGGATACACCGAGGAAGAACTGAAATACCCTTCCTTGCCCATGTAGAGGGATTATAGCCATTTTCCTGACACTACCCCCCCCCCCCATTTTAATTTTGGGTTCCTTTGTTGTTGTTGTTTTGTCATTCTTTTTGTTTGTTTTTGTTTTGTATTTTATAAATCTTACTCTTGGGTCTCATTTTGGCTGGGTTTGTTTTTTGTCTTTTTCTTTTTGGGGGTGTCTTCTGATTGCTCCAAACCTTCACAGGGTGCACCTTGCCTGGACTGTGGAGGATATTTTCCGCTATACATCTCCTCAACCACAACTCAACAGAACGACTAGGAGGAGGAATTCCCAACAAAGAAAAGACCCAGAGACAATGGCCTCTCCTGCAGATCTAATGGATATGGATCTAAGCAAGATGTCAGAAATACACTTCGGGGTAGCAGTTATGAAGACACTAGTCAGGCTGGAGAAAACTATTAATGGCAACATATATTCCCTAAGGACAGAAATAAGAGTGGATCTGGCAGAACTTTAAAATGCTATCATGAGATACAATATAATCTAGAAACTCTAACATTGTAAATGAGGCAGAAGAACAAATTAGCAATCTTGAAGACAAACTGATAGAAAATAAGGAGAAAGAGGAGGCCTGCAACAAACAGTTTAAAATCCATGAAAACAGATTTAGAGAAATAAATGATGCCATGAAATGTTCCAATGTCATTTAATTATAGGGATCACTGACGGTGTGGAGAGAGAGGACTAGAAGATAGAGCTGACCAAATCATAGCTGAGAACTTCCCTAATCTGGGTAATAAAATAAGCATTTGTGTCCTAGAGGGAGAGAGACTCCTTCCCAAGATCAAGGAGACCAGACCAACCCCCAGGCACGTAATAGTAAAACTCGCAAATCTTAGGACAAAGGAAACCATTTTAAGGGCAGTTAGGGGGAAGAAATTCCTTAGGCACAAAGGGGAAAACATCAGAATAATGTCAGACCTGACCACAGAGCTCTGGTAAGCCAGAAAGGGCTGTCAAGACATATTCAGAGTACTAAATGAGAAGAATATGCAGCCAAGAATTCTTTATCTGGCAAGGAGCTTCTAGGACTGGTACAAATGGAAAGAATGTGACCACTAAGCCAGTCTTACAAGAAATATTAAGGGGGGTTTTATAAAAGGAGAAAGACCCCAAGAGTGATATAGAACAGAAATATACAGAGATAATCTATAGAAATAGGGACTTCAGAAACAATAACAATAAAATCTTATCTTTCAATAATCAGTCTAAATATGAATGTTCTAAATGCTCCCATAAAACAGAATAGTTGAAGACTGGATAGGATCCAATCCAAAAGACAGGATCCATCCATATGCTATCTTCAAGAGACTTATTTTGAACCTAAAGATACATCTAGACTGAAAGTGAAGGGATGAAGAACTATCTTTCATGCCAATGGACCTCAAAAGAAAGCTAGGATAGCAATTCTCATATCAGACAAATTCAATTTTAGGCTAAAGACTGTAGTTAGAGATACAGAAGGACACTATATCATTCTTAAAGGGTCTATCCAACAAGAAGATCTAACAATTGCAAATATCTATGCCCCCAACATGGGAGATGTGAACTACATAAGCCAACTGTTAACCAAAATAAAGAGACATATTGATAATAATACCTTAATTGTATGATTACACTCCACTCTCAGCAATAAACAGATCATCTAAGCAGAAAATCAACAACAACAAAAAAAAAACCAAGAGCTTTGAATGATACACTGGACCAATGGACCTCACAGATATATACAGAACATTCCACCCTAAAACAACAGAATACTCATTCTTCTTGAGGGCACATGGAACTTTCTCTAGAATGACCATATATTGGGTCACAACTCAGGTCTCAACTGATACCTAAAGACTGAGATTATTCCCTGCATATTCTCAGACCACAATGCTTTGAAACTGGAACTCAATCACAAGAAAAAGTTTGGAAGAAACTCAAACACTTGGAAGGTAAAGACCATCCTGCTCAAGAATATTTGGGTCAATCAGGAAATCAAAGAACTTAAACAATTCATGGAAACCAATGAGAATGAAGACATATTGATCCAAAACCTATGGGATATGGCAAAGGCAGTCCTAAGAGGGAAATACCTAGCCATCCAAGCCTCACTCAAAAAAAAAAATAGAAAAATTCCAAATAGACAAAATATCTTTACACCTTAAGGAACTGGAGAATCAACAACAAATTAAACCTAACTCATGTATGAGATGGGAAATAATTAAGATTAGAGCAGAGATTGGGGCGCCTGGGTGGCTCAGTGGGTTAAAGCCTCTACCTTCGGCTCAGGTCATGATCCCAGTGTCCTGGGATCGAGCCCCACATCAGGCTCTCTGCTCAGCAGGGAGCCTGCTTCCTCCTCTCTCTCTCTCTGCCTGCCTCTCTGCCTACTTGTGATCTGTCAAATAAATAAATAAATAAATAATCTTAAAAAAAAAAAGATTAGAGCAGAGATCAATGAATTAGAAACCAGAGGTATACTAGAACACATCAATGAAACTAGAAGCTGGTTCTCTGAAAGAATTAATAAGACAGATAAACCACTGGCCAGACAAACCCAAAAGAAAAGAGAAAGGACTCAAATTAATAAAATTATGAATGAAAGGGGAGAGATCATGGCTAACACCAAGGAAATAGAAACAATTATCAGAAATTATTATCAACAGCTATATGACAACAAATTAAGCAACCTGAAAGAAATGGATGCACTCCTGGAAACCTATACATGACCAAGACTGAAACAGGAAGAAACTGACAACCTAAATAGACCCATAACCAGTAACGAGACTGAAGAAGTGATCAAAAACCTTCCAAAAAACAACAGTCCAGGTCTGATGGATTCCCTGGGGAATTCCACCAAACATTCAAAGAAGAAATAATAGCTATTCTCCTGAAGCTGTTTCAAAAAATGGAAACGAAGAAAAACTTCCAGACTCCTTCTATGAAGGCAGCATTACTTTGATCCCCAAACCAGGGAAAGACCCCATCAAAAAGGAGAATTTCAGACCAATATCCCTGATGAATATGGATGCCAAAATTCTCAAGAACATTCTAGCTAATAGAATCCAATAGTACCTTAAAAGGATTATCCACCATGACCAGGTGGGATTTATCCATGGGATGCAAGTTTGGTTCAACATTCATAAATCAGTCAATGTGATAGAACACATAAATAAGAGAAGAGACAAGAACCACATGGTCCTCTCAAATGACACAGAAAAAACATTTGACAAAATATGGAATCCTTTCCAGATTAAAACTCTTCATAGTATAGGGATAGAGGGAACGTTCCTCAACTTAATAAAATCCATCTATGAAAAACCCCATCTATGAAAAAACGATATGAAAAAATATTCCCAATGGGAAAAAGCTGACAGTCTTCCCATTAAGATCAGGAACACAAGGATGCCCACTCTTGCCACTATTGTTCAACATAGTACTAGAAGTTCTAGCAACAGCAATCACAACAAAAAGAAATAAAAGATATTCAAATTGGCAAAGAAGTCAAACTCTCTCTCATCGCAGTTGACATGATACCTTATATGGAAAACCCAAAAGACTCCATCCCCAAATTATAAGAACTCATATAAAAATTCAATAATGTGGCAGGATACAAAACCAATGCACAGAAATCAGTTGCTTTCTTACACACTAACAATGAAACTGTAGAAAGAGAAATTAGAGAATCAATTCCATTTACAATGGCAGGAAAACCCATAAGATACCTTGGAATAAACCTAACCAAAGAAGTAAAGGATCTATACTCTAGGAACTACAGAACACTCATGAAAGAAATTGAATAAGTCAATTATCTTATTATCTTTCCATCTTAAAAAGATGGAAAAACATTCCATGCTCATGGATCGAGAGAATAAACATTATTAAAATGTCTACAGTGCCCAGAGCAATCTATACTTCCAACACCATCAGATCAAAATACCAACTGTATTTTTCAAAATGCTGGAACAAATAATCCTAAAATTTGTATGGAACCATAAAAAAACTCAAATCGCCATGGAAATGTTGAAAAAGAAAAACAAAGGTGGGGGCATCACATTGCCTGATTTCAAGCTATATTAGAAAGCTGTGATCACCAAGACAGTATGATACTGGCACAAAAACAGACACATAGATCAATGGAACAGAATAGAGAGCCCAGATATGAACTCTCAACTCTCTGGTCAATTAATCTTCGACAAAGCAGGAAAAAATATCCAATGAAAAAAAGACAGTCTCTTTGATAAATGGTGCTGGGAAAATTGGACAGTTATATACAGAAGAATGAAACTTGACCATTCTCTTACATCATACACAAAAATAAACTCAAAATGGATGAAAGACCTCAATGTGAGAAAGGAATGCATCAAAATCCTAGAGGAGAACATAGGCAGTAACCTCTTTGACACTGGCCACAGCAACTTCTTTCAGGACATGTCTCTAAAGGCAAGGGAAACGAAAGAGAAAATGGGCTTTTGGGACTTCATCAAGATAAAATGCTTCTGCATAGCAAAGGAAACAGTCAACAAAACAAAGAAGCAACCCACAGAATGGAAGAAGATATTTGCAAATGATACTACAAAGGACTGATAGCCAAGATCTATAAAGAACTTCTCAAACTCAACACCCCAAAACCAAATAATCAAGTTAAAAAATGGGCAGAAGACATGAACAGACACTTCTCCAAAGAAGACATACAAAATGGCTAACAGTCACATGAAAAAATGTTCATCATCATTAGCCATCAGGGAGATTCAAATCAAAACCACACTGAGATACCACCTTATGCCAGATGAAATGGCAAAAATTGACAAGGCAAGAAACAACAAATGTTGGAGAAGTTGTGGAGAAAGTGGAACCCTCTTACAGTGTTGGTGGGAATGCAAGCTGGTGCAGCCACTTTGGAAAACATTGTGGAGATTCCTCAAAAAATTAAAAATAGAGCTACCCTATAACCTTGCAATCGCACTACTGAGTATTTACTCCAAAGATACAGATATAGTGAAAAGAAGGGCCATATGTACCCCAATGTTCATAGCAGCAATGTCCATAATAGCTGAACTGTGGAAAGAGCCGAGATGCCCTTCAACAGATGAATGGATAAAAGAGATGTGGTCCATATACACAATGGAATATTACTCAGCCATCAGAAAGGATGAATACCCAACTTTTGCATCAACATGGGTGGGACTGGAGGAGATTATGCTAAGTGAAATAAGTCAAGCAGAGAAAGTCTATTATCATATGGTTTCACTTATTTGTGGAACATAAGGGATAGCATGGAGGACATTAGGAGAAGGAAGGGAAAAATGAAGAGGGGGAGAAATCGGAGTGGGAGATGAACCACGAGAGGCTACGGACACTGGAAAACAAACTGAGGGTTTTAGAAGGGAGGGGGTGGGGGGAAGGGTGAGCCTGGTGATGGGTACTAAAGAGGGCATGGATTACATTGAGCACTGGGTGTTATACACAAACAATGAATAATGGAACATTACATCAAAAACTAATGATGTACTGTATGGTGACTAACATAATAAAAATAAATAAATAAATAAATAAATAAAAATAAAAACATGCCAAAAAAAAAATTAAAGGCCTTGGGATTTTTAGAATGGTAAATGAACACTGGTTTCAACTTAGAGTCACTGGCTGCATTAGCCCCTAACAAGAATGTAGGTCTGGCATTTGAAGCTTGAAGCCAGGCATTGGCATTTCCTCTCTGGTTTAGTAAAGTTCTAGATGGCATCTTCTTCCAATAGAAGGCTGTTTCATCTACATTGAAAGCCTGTTTCTTAGGATAGCCACCTTCATTAATGATCTGAGCTAGATCTTCTGGATAACTTGCTGTAGCTTCTGTATCAGTACTTGCTGCCTCACCTTGGACTTTTATGTCATGGAGATGGCTTCTTTCCTTAAACCTATGAACCAACCTCTGCTAGCTTCAAACCTTTCTACAGCTTCCTCACCTCTGTCAGCCCACAGAGAACCCAAGAGAGTGCAGACCTTGCTCTGGATTAGGCTTTGTCTTAATGGAATGTTGTGGCTGCTTTGATCTTCTATTCAGACCACTGAAACTTTCTTCATATCAGCAATAGGCTGTTTCACTTTCTTACCATTTGTGTGTTCACTGGGGTAGCACTTTTCATTTCCTTTTAGGACTACTCCTTTAGCATCTGCAACTTGGTTAACTGTTTTGTGTCAGAGGTCTAACTTTCAGCCTGTCTTGGGTTTCAACAGGGCTTACTAAGCTTAATCATTTCTAACTTTTGATTTAAAGTGAGAGATGTGTGACATTTCCTTTCACTTGAACACTTGGAGGCTACTGCAGAGTTATTAGTCTAATTTCAAATTGTTGTGACTCGTAGAATAGGAAGGCCTGAGGGGACAGAGAAGGAAAGAGAGAGATATAGAGAGGTGGGGGGTGCAGAGGAATGGCTGGTAGGTGGAGCAGTCAGAACACACACAACATTTATTGATTAGGTCTGTGGTCTTACATGGGCACACTTTGTGGTGGCCCAGAACAATTACAATAATAACATCAAAGATCACTGATCACAGATCACCATAACAAATACAGTAATAATGAAAAAGTTTGAAATATTCTGAGAATTGCCAAGATATAACAAGAGACATGAAGTGAGCAAATGCTGTTGGACAAATGGCACTGACAGATCTTGATGGTTGACATAAACCTTCAATTTGTAAAAAACACAATATCTTGGGAGACAATAAAGCAGTGCACTATAAAAGGAGGTATGCCTGTACATAGTTTTGACTACTGTCCTACTTTAAAAGTATAACTCAACTCAATTCTTTCTTTTTGAACTGCTATAATACATATCACTCTAGAAACCGATTTCTACAAACTGACCTGTTAAATCATTTTTCTTGGCAGGTTTTGCAAGGAAAAAAAACAACTTACCTCCAAAAACATCACACTGTATAGGTTTGGGGTAAGACAGTTCAGCTATAGCTGCCAGGGAAGCTTCTTTTCTTTTTTAAGACTGCAACCAATTTTTAAATTATTAGATCTAGGTTTGTTTATGAATTTCTGTATTTTAAAAAACAAGTAACTACATAGATTCTTATTTGATAGCTCAACCAACTCTGAAAAACTGCTTAGAGTGGAGCAATCATATTAGTTTGGCTGTTAAATAAGAACAAGAGATCAAAATTGTTGAAGAGGAAGGGAAGAAATTACTTTATCAGGGAAACAAGCTAAGAATGGCTAAGCTGCCAATGACTATCCCCTTGGCTGGTCAAGTTGGCAGATGCTGATAATAACTTGGCTTTCAAATGTCATACACACACATACAAAGTAAAAATAATAGAATAAAGGATCAGAGGTCTAGGTCTCCACATATAGAGCCAATTTCTTCTCTAAATGATATATCTTGTAACAAAATGGAGTATGTTTACATAATTAATAATTTAACTTCCTTTCAAAAGGTAACCTACGTACAGAGAGTAAGAGAACTCATGTTCCCCCATGTTCTATAAAATGTTAACTTTCAATACTACACATAGAATTTGGGGCACAACTGAAGTTTAACATGTTCTAAAACAATTAAGCTCAAGCTTTTCTAAAAAGGACACATACATATTCACAATCCATGAACTGCACCAGACAAAAAGCTCTCTGGGTATTTACCTTGCATTCCTTTTTTTTTTTTTAAGAGAGAGAGTGTGCATGCACACACACACCTGAGTGCATGACTTGAGGGGAGGGGCAGGGGGAGAGAGAATCTTAAGCAGGCTCCATGCCCATTGTGGAGCCCAAAGCAGGGCTCAATCCCATGACCTGAGCCAAGATCAAGAGTTAGACACTTAACTGAGCCACCCAGGTGCCCCTATCTTCCATTCCTAAAGTGGTTTCAGAGAAGTCCTCACTTCCAAATAGTTCACTTCAAAGAATGGTTAATTGATTCATATCTAGACATGTGAAGAATATAGATTATTATGATTCAACTATTACCATGTCTCAACTCCTCCAACCTCTTTGGCCTATGACAGACAACAGGTGTGTGTTACTCTTCTTATTTTTCAACTATTTCATCCCTGTCAACTATTTATACTGATGATTCCTGAAATTATTTTCCTTTTATCCTTTACATTTTTAGAACATTGTGCTCAGTTCTCTCTTTCATATGTTTGGTATGTACCTATTTTTCCTGGAGTGGCACTGTGCTATATGGCATGACTCCACAGAGCACAATTTTATAGAATAGCTAGAATTGTAGCTGTATGGAAGCCATGGAAAGTCCCCCCAAAAAACCTCTTAAAGAGACCAGTGGGGCTAGGCCATGCAATCTTGGACTCAGAATATCAGTATCTTCCTTGTATCCACTCCTGTGGATGAAAGGCACTGCTTACAGCTTTAAAATACCGTGGGTCATGATGGTGGAAATTGTAAAAAGAAATTCATTATTTAATATGTTTCAACTCACACACCTTTTTCATACACAATAACTCATCAGGAGGAATGAGAAGAAATGTCTGGGTACTCCCACTTAAACATCTCTTTCAACTTCACCTCATATTCTCTGTAACAAATTCATCATTTCCCCTCTACCAATATCCCTGTATCTGTAGAGGTACTATTACTCCAGCCCCACCCTCAACTCAAAAATACCAAATGATTTAAAACTCATTCTTCTTCTTAACTGACAAATTAACCATCATCAAATCTAACATTTAGGAGTGGACCAGATTTTTGCCATCATTGCATAAGGGTAAGACATGGAGGTGAGGAGGTGAAATTACCTGACTTGTTTATTTTCTCATTGTATACCAACAGAAAGACTGTTGGGGTGCCTGGGTGGCTCAGTCATTAAGCATCTGCCTTCAGCTTAGGACATGATCCCAGGATCCTGCATCATGGGTAGCATGCCCTGCATCAGGCTCCCCTGCTCAGTGGGAAGCCTGCCTCTCCCTTTCTCACTCCTCAACTTGTGTTCCCTCTCTCGTTTCTCTCTGTCAAATAAATAAAATATTAAAAAAAGAAAGACTTACAGACTGCTTTTAAATGCTTTAAAGGCTTAAAGATTGTTAAAGATTGGGAAGGTGAAAAGAAAGCCAGAGTAGCAATACTCATATTGGGCAATTAGACTTTAAGGCAGACATTGTAACAAGAACAATATATAATAATAAAGGGGACAATCCAACAAGAAGATATAACAATTGTAAATATTTGTTCACCCAACATGGGACACCCAAGTACATAAAACAGCTAATAACAAATATAAGGGAACTAATCGATAATAATACAATAATGGTAGGAAACTTTAACACCCCACTTACATCAATGGACAGATCATCTAAACAGAAAATCAAAAAGAAACCATGGCTTTGAATGACACCTTCGACCAGATGGATTTAACAGATATATTCAGGACATGCCATCCTAAAACAGAATACACATTCTTTTCAAGTGCACATGGAACATCCTACAGAACAGATCACATATTAAGCCACAAAATAAGCCTCAACAAATTTAAAAAGATAGAAGTTATACCATGTATCTTTTCTGACCACAATGCTATGAGACTACAGGTCAACCACAAGAAAAACTCTGGAAAGACCACATACACATGAAAATTAAATAACATGCTATTAAACAATGAATGGGTCAATCAGGAAATAAAAGAAGAAACACAAAAGTAAATGGAAACAGATAAAATTGAAAACATAATGGCTCAAAACCTTTGGGATTCAGCAAACAAGGTTAGAAGAGGGAAGTTTATAGCAATATAGGCCTACCTCAAGAAGCAAGAAAAATCTCAAATAAACAACCTAACCTTACACATAATGAAGCTAGAAAAAGAACAAGAAAAAACTGAGTTTACTGAATTAATGTTGAAGCCTCTTGTTCTCCTTAGCCAAAAGAAGATATTACTTTGTTGCTACTTTTAATGGTCACTTAGAAAAACAGAAATGGAATAATAAGCTCAAATGAATAAACCAGTGGCATATGGACGAAAAAAAAAATAGAAAGAAAGAAAGAAAAACCTAAAGCCAGCAGAAGGAGCGCAACAATAAAAATTAGAGCAGAAGTGATACAGAAACTAAAAAAAAAAAAAACCAAAAAACAGAACAGATCAATGAAATCAGAAGCCGGTCCTTTGAAAAAAATCAATAAATTGATAAACTTCTAGCCAGATGTGTCAAGAAAAAAAAAAGGAAGGACCCAAATAAATAAAATCACAAATGAGAGAGGAGATATAACAACCAACACCACAGAAATATAATCATAAAAGAATATTATGAAAAACTAAAACCAACAAATTAGACAATCTAGGAGAAATGATTAAATTCCTAGAAACATATAACCTACCAAAACAGAAAAAGGAAGAAACAGAAAATTTCAACATACCAATTACCAGTGAAGAAATGGAATCAGTAATGAAAAAACTCCCAGCAAACAACAGTCCAGGTCCAGGTGCCTTCACAGATGAATTCTACCAAACATTTTAAAAGTTAGACCTATTCTTCTCAAACTGTTCCAAAAAATTAAAAAAGAAGGAAAACTTCCAAATTCATTCCATGAGACCAATATCACCCTGATACCAAAACCAGGTAAAGCCCTAAAAAGGAGAACTACAGGCTAATAACTCTGATGGGCATAGAAGCAAAAATCCTCAACAAAATACTAGCAAACTGAATCTAAGAATACATGAAAAAAATCATTTATCATGATCAAATGGGATTTATTCTTGAGGTGTGAGGATGGTTCAACATTCACAAATCAATAAACATAATACACCACATTTATAAAAAAAAGAAATGATGGGGTGCCTGGATGTCTCAATTGGTTGAGAGTCCAACTCTTGATTTCGGCTCAGATCATCATGTTAGGGTCATGACACTGAGCCCCATGTTGGGCTCTGCACTCAGTGGGAAGTCAGCTATGAGATTCTCTCCACCGCAACTGCTATTCCCCTGCTTGTGTACATCCATGCTCTTTTAAAATAAGTAAATCTTTTAAAAAATAGGGGTAAGAACCATATGATCAATTTCAATGGACGTAACATCCATTCATGATAAAAACCCTCAACAAAGTAGGTTAGAGGGAACATACCGCAACATAATAAAGGCCATATATGAAAAACCCACAGCTAACATCATTGTCGATGGGGAAAAACTAGCAACCTTTCTCCTAAGGTCAGAAACAAGACAAGGATGACTCACCACTTATATTCAACAGTGTACTGAAGGTTCTAGCCACAGAAGTCAGATAACAAAAAAAAAAAAAATTAAATAAAATAAATGGCATCTAAATCTGTAAGAAAGAAGTAAAACTACTATTTGCAGATAATATGGTCCTATGTATACAAAATCCTAAATATTTCACAAAAAACTGCTAGAATAAATTCAGTAAAGTTGTAGAATACAAATATCGCTGTACAGAAATCTGTCACATTTCTATACACAAATAATAAATCAGAAGGTGAAATTAAGAAGATTATCCCATTTACAATTGCACCCAAAATAATAAGATACCTAGGAATAAACCTAACCAAAGAGGTGAAAGACTTGTACACTGAAAATGAAAAAACACTGATAAAAGAAATTGAAGGTGACACAAAGACATGGATATTCCATGCTTACAGACTGGAAGAACAAATATTGTTAAAATGTCCATACTACCCAAAGTAGTCTATAGATTCAATGCCACCCCATCAAAATACCAATAGCATTTTTCACAGAAATAGAACAAATAATCCTAAAATTTGTATGCAACCAGATAGGGTCCTGAATAGTGAAAGAAATCTTGAAAAAGAAAAGCAAAGCTGAATGCATCACAGTTCTGGACAGGTTATATCACAGAGCTGTAGTAATCAAAACAGTATGGTATGGCACAAAAATAGACACGTATATTAATGGAATAGAAAACCCAGAAAAAATCCTACAATTATAAAGTCAACTAATTTTTGACAAAGAAGGAAAGTATATCTAATAGGAAAGAGACAGTCTCTTCAACAAATGGTATTGGGAAAACTGGTCAGCTACATACAAAAGAATGAAACTGGACCACTTTCTTACACCATACACAAAAGTAAATTCAAAATGGATGAAAGACCTAAATGTGAGACCTAAAACCATAAAAATGCTAGAAAAAAGCATATGCAAGAATTTCTTTGGCATTAGCCATAGCAAATTTTTTTCTAGGCAGGTCCCCTGAGGCAAGTGAAACAAAAGCAAATAAACTATTGGGCCTTCATCAAAATAAAAACTTTTGCATGGCGAAGGAAACAATAAAACTTAAAAAGCAACCTAGGGAATGGAAGAACACAGTGCAAATGACGGAGCAATAAAGAGTATCCAACATACATAAAGAACTTATAAAACTCAACACCCAAAAAACAAATAATCTAATTAAAGAATGAGAAGACATGAACAGATGATTTTCCATAGAAGACATACAGATGACTAACAGACATATGAAAGATGTTCATCACCATTTATCATCAAGAAAATGCAAATCAAAACTACAATGAGATACTACCTCACACCTGTCAAAATGGCTAAAATTAAAAACACAAGAAACAACAGGTGTTGGTGACAATGTGTAGGATAAGGAATCCTCATGCACTGTTGGTGGGAATGCAACCTGGAGCAGCCACTCTGGAAAAGAGTATGAGATTCCTCAAAAAGTGAAAAAAAGAAGTTCCCTAGGATCCAGCAATGGCACTACTGGGTATTTATCCAAGGAATACAAAAACACTAATTCCAAAGGATACATGCACCCTGATGTTTATAGCAGCATTGTTTACTATGACCAAGATATGGAAGCAGCTGAAGCGTCCATCCATTGACGAATGGATAAGGAAGATGTGGTGTACACACACACACACAGGAATATTATTCAGCCATAAAAAAGAAGGAAAAGTTGCTATTTGCAATGATATAAATCAAGCTAGGTATTATAATGCCAAGTCAAATAAGTTAGGGGAAGAAAAACACCAAATGATTTCACTTTATCTAGGGAACTTAAGGAAGAAAACAAATGAGCAAAGGGAAAAGTGAGAGAGAATGACAAACCAAGAAAACATTCTTAACTATAGAGAACAAACTGGTGGTTATCAGAGGAGAGGCATGTGGGGGGATAGATGAAGTAGGTGATGAGCACTAAGGAATGCACTGGTCTTGATAAGCACTGAGTGACTGAAATAAAAACTTAAAAAAAACTTTTATAAGCAATAGTAAAACATTTGTTAGTTACATATAGTAAAATGTTCAGAAAAACATATGTCATTATAAAATTTAGGTGAGCATTGGGAATGTTAAGGCATTATAGGCCTAGGGCAGAGGTTAAGTAATTGAATAGGACTCTGCCTCTCTTTCAGTAATTAGATATTTCTCTAAAAAGACATCTTTATTTATTATTCACATTATTCTTAGCAAGAAAACAAAGAGCTTTCTTGGCTTTTTGTTACACAAATTAAAAAAAGAAAAACAAATATAGTGTTCATCATCTTGTTGTGCATTGATATAAACTGATATAAATGAGAGCACAAAGCATTAAAATTATACTTAAGGTAATTCTACCCAGCATTGATTTACACTGCTATACATTTCTTGTGTTACACTTCTGTGTGTTTCAAATATGTATGGATCCAGTTGGAAAAGAGAGATAATGGATCCTTTCTATGAGAAAGGTATTTTTTAAAAAAGATTTTGTTTATCTGACACAGGGAGAGAGAGTGAGACCATGCACATGAGCAGGGGGAGCAGCAGAGAGAGGGAGAAGCAGACTCTCTGTTAAGCAAGGAGCCCAATGCGGGGCTCATGACATAAGATGAAGGCAGATACTTAACCAATAAGTCACCCAGGCATCCCACGAAAGGTATTATTATATAGATTTGAAGAGGAGAAAACTGAGGCTCAGAGACTTAGCCAAGGTAGAAGTGGCACAGGGATTAGAACTCAGGTCAGCCTGATTCCAAGTCCATTCTATTTATACCAAATTTCTCTCATTTAGCACATAGTTAACAATCTATTTGCATACTATGACTAATTTAATGTTTGCCATATAGCTTCTTCATTACTTTGCCATCTCAGTCATAATCCTCAAGAGTTACGAGTTCCATGTGAAATCTAAACTCCTCTGACAGGCTCTCAGGCCCCCTTATAATGAGGCCCCACTTGTACTATTCATTCATGCTTACTACTCTCCAGTCATTCCCATCAAATGGTCCAACTCAAATATAAAACGTACTAAAGAGAGGGAAGAGTTAAGATGACAGAGGGGTAGGAGACCCTAATTTTGTCTGGTCCCTGGAATTCAGCTAAATAGTTACCAAATCATTCTGAACACGTGTGAAATCAATTGGAGATCTGAGGAAAGAATTGCTACAATCCTACAAATAGAAAAGCCAGCACTTTTTGGAAGATAGGAGGTGCAGAGATGTGAGTCTGGAGTGATATATTGGAAGATATGGAGGCGGGGAGGGAGCTTGCTTAAAAGGCTACCACAAAGTATTATGAGCAGTGAAGTACAAAATTGGAACTTTTAGAAGTCAGGTGCAGTGGGGGATGTCCCTGGCTTAAAGGTGCTCAGGGGGCAAAATGGAGCAGAATGCCAGGTTGGAGAGTGGGGTCTCAGGATCCCCGGGTTCACAAGAAGTATGGGGTGCCTGAGTGTGGCAGATTTCTCAGGCACTGGAGTGGGGAAACCAGCTGAAGACAGTGAGTCTAGGCACTAAATCTCTCCTCTGTGTTGCCATAAACTGTGAACCACTGCATGGTCTTGTGACCACTCTCCAGGCAGGGGCCCAGGAAAAGGCAGAAGTGCAGGAAGACTCCATCCCTCCTCTGGGAGGAATGGCATGGGTTTGTGCACAGGAGCCCATAAAATTTAGAGACTGGAAACTGGGTTACATGCCTCAGATAAAAATGCTCAGTCACAGACTAGGTAAATACAAAGTTCGAATGGAAACCAGGGAGACAAGAGTGATTGCTTTTCTGTGAGGGCTCACAGAGGAATGGGGAGTACAAACTTTAAGCTCCAGGGCTAGAGAGCAGGGTGCCACCATTTTCATTCCCTCATTGGTGTTGAACGCCTTCAGGGAGAAAAACAGAGCCATATAGTGTAATCTGGAGCTGTTTGCACTGAGCCTGGCTGCCTTACAAGAGAAGCGCAATTCCACAAGGGCAAGGACACTTAAGTATCAGTGCAACAGGCCCCTCCCTCAGAGGGCCAGAAGGAACAACTAACAAGCCAAGTTTACAGAGAGAACTGCAAACTTCACTCTTGGGACAAACTGTATAGTTTTTTCATATTATTCTTTAGTCTTTCAGTTCCTTTTTTTCAGCTATTTTTTCAGTTTTTTATTCTTTTTAAATTTTTATTTATATATATACACAATATACATTTAAAAATTTTTTGGTTTCGAGAGTCGAGACCAGAGGCTGAACTTGGGATCTGACAAGATGGCCGGGCTGCCCCACAGGATTATCAAGGAAACCCAGTGTTTGCTGGCAGAACCAGTTCCTGGCATTAAAGCAGAACCAGATGAGAGCAACACCCGTTATTTTCATGTGGTCATTGCTGGCCCCCAGGATCCCCCCTTTGAGGGAGGGACTTTTAAGCTTGAACTATTCCTACCAGAAGAATACCCGAGGGCAGCCCCTAAAGTACGTTTCATGACCAAAATTTATCATCCTAAGGTAGACAAGTTGGGAAGAGTATGTTTAGATATTTTGAAAGATAAGTGGTCCCCAGCACTGCAGATCTACACAGTTCTGCTATCGATCCAGGCTTTGTTAAGTGCTCCCAATCTGGATGATCCCTTAGCAAACGATGTAGCAGAGCAGTGAAAGACCAACGAGGCCCAAGCTATAAACATCTAGAGCATGGACTAGGCTATATGCCATGAATAATATTTAAAATCAATCTGATCATCAAGTGTGCATCACTTATCCTGTTCTGCCAAGACTTCTTCCTTTTTTGTTTGCATTTAATGGACACAGTCTTAGAAACATTACAGAATAAAAGCCCAGACATCTTCAGTCCTTTGGTGATTAAATGCACATTAGCAAATCTATGTCTTGTCCTGATTCACTGTTGTAAAGCATGAGCAGAGGCTAGAAGTACCATCTGGATTGTTGTGAAACGTTTAAAAGCAGCGGCCCTTCTCTGCTTTTATTCATTTCCCCCATCATGGTTAAGCACTGTGAATGAAGGTGGTTGTCAGGGTTAGCTGCAGGGGTGTGGGTGTTTTTCTTTATTACTTTTTTGAGGGGGAGAGGTAGTTTTATTTTAATTTCATGGGCTCCTTTCCCCCTTTTTATGGTGATCTAATTGCATTGGTTAAAAGCAGCTAACCAGTTCTTTAGAATGTGCTCTCTAGCCAAGTCTAACTTTATTTAGATGCTGTAGATAGACAAGCTTGATTGTTTGAACCAAAATGGGAACATTAAACAAACATCACAGCCCTCACTAATAACATTGTGACTTTGCTGTCAAGTGTAGAATCCTTCCTTCAAGAAAAAGCTTGTGACCATTTTGTATGGCTTGTCTGGAAACTTCTGTAAATCTTATGTTTTAGTAAAATGTTTTTTGTTATTCTAAAAAAAGAAATTTTTTTGTTTCCTTTCCTTTCATTTTATTTTATTTTTGTATATATATAAAAGTTTTCCTTTCTTTCCTATTTTGAGATCTAGTTTCTTTTAACAAACAGACCAAAATACAGCAAGGATCTAGTTTAGTGTTTTGTCTTGTTCATTTTTTGTTTGATTTTTTTTCTTATTTTTGTTTTGTTTTTGTTTTCTTCTGGTTTGTTTTGTTTGTATTTTTCTGGTGTTGCTATTTTTGTCTCTTCTTTATCTTTCTTCTATTCTTTTCCAGACATAATTACAGAGGGAGAAACTCACTCCAAAAGAAAAGTGGTAGTATCCAATATGGATAAAAATAAAATGTGAGAATTAGAATTCAAAACAACGATTATAAAGATACCAGCTGGGCTTGAAAAAAAACATAGAAGAACTAGACAATCTCTTACTGTAGAAATAAAAGAACTAAAATCTTATCAGGCCAAAATTAAAAATGCTATTACCTAGATGCATTCACAAATGGAAGCTCTAACAGGGAGGATAAATGAGGCAGAAGAGAGAGTCAGTGATATATAAGACAAAATGATGGGAAATAAGGAAGCTAAGAAAAAGAGAAAAACAACTACTGGATCATAAAGGGAGACTTGGAGAAATCTGCAGCACCATAAAGAGAAATGATATCTGGATAATGGGGGTCCCAGAAGATGAAGAGTGAGAAAGAGAGGCAGAAAGTTGTTTGAACAAATTATAGGGGCACCTGGGTGGCTCAGCTGGTTGGGCATCTACCTACAGCTCAGGTCATGGTCCCAGGGTCCTGGGATCAAACCCTACATGGGGCTCCTTGTCAGTGGGAAGCCTGAAAAGCTTTTCCCTTTTCCTCTACCCTTCCTCCCAGCTTGTGTTCTCTCTCTCTCTCTCAAATGAACATATAAAATCTTAAAAAACAAACAAACAAACAAACAAAAAACCAAGTTATAGCTGAGACCTTCCCTAATCCGGGAAGGAAACAGACATCCAAGTCCAGGAGGCACAGAGAACCTCCTCCCTCAAATATCAACAAAAATAGGTCAAACCATTACATATTAATAGTGAAGCTTGTATATTTCAGAGATAAAGAGAAAATTCTAAAAGCCACTCAGGACAAGAGGTCCTTAACCTACAAGGGTAGGAACATAAGGTTGGCAGCAGACCTGTCCACAGAGACTTGGCAGGCCAGAAAGGACTGGCATGATATATTCATCGTGATAAATGGGGAAAATATGCAACCAAAAATACTTTATCCAGAAAGGTTGTCATTAGGAATAGAAGAGAAAGAGTTTCCAGGACAAACAAAAACTAAAGAAATTCATGAACACTAAATCAGCTCTGCAAGGAATATTAAAGGGGATCCTTTGAGCAAAGAGTGGGCCCAAAGATAACAAAGATCAGACAGGAACAAAAGGAATCTACAGAAACAGCAACTTTACAGATAATACAATGGCACCAAATTCATATCTTTTAATAATTACTCTGAATATAAGAATACTAAATGCTCTAATCAAAAGACATAAGGTATCAGATTGGATAAAAAACAAGACCCAATGATATACAAGAGACTATAAGAGACTCATTTTAGACCAAAGACACCTCCAGATTGAAAGTGAAGGGGTGGAGAACCATTTATCATACTAATGGATATCAAAAGAAAGCTGGAGTAGCAATCTTTAGATCAGACAAACCAGATTTTAAACCAAAAACTGTAGTAAGAGATGAAGAAGGACACCATATCATAACAAAAGTGTCTATACAACAAGATCTAATAATTGTGAATATTTCTGCCCCTAATTTGGGAGCAGCCAAATATATAAACCAATTAATAACAAAACTAAAGAAACATACAGATAATAAAACAATAATATCAGGGGACTTTAACACCCCACTCACAGCAACAGATAGATCATAAGTAGACAATCTACAAGGAAACAAGGGCTTTGAATGATACACTGGACCAGATGGACATCACAGATATATTCAGAGCACTCCATCCTAAAGCAACAGAATACACATTCTTCTTGAGTGCACATGGAACATTTTGCAGAATAGATCACATACTGGGTCACAAATCAGATCTCAAACTGTATAAAAAGACTGAGATTATATCATGCATATTTTAGACCACAATGCTTTAAAATTTGAACTCAATCACAAGAGAAAATTTGGAAGAAACACAAATACATGGAGGTTAGAGAGCATCCTACTAAAGAATAAATGGATCAACCAAGAAATTAAAGAAGAATTTAAAAAAATACATGGAAACAAATGAAAATAAAAACACAAGTGTTCAGAACCTTTGGAAAGCAGCAAAAGTGGTACTAAGAGGGAAGTATATAGCAATACAAGCCTTTCTCAAGAAACAAGATAAGTCTCAAATACACACCCTAACATCACACCTAAAGAAGCTGGAAAAAGAACAGCAAATAAAGCCTAAATCCAACAGGAGAGGAGAAATAATAAAGACTAGAGCAGAAATTAATGAAATAGAAACCAAAAGAACAGTAGAACAGATTGACAAAACCAGGAGCTCCTTCTTTGAATTAGTAAGATCAACAGACTCCAAGCCAGACTTATCAAAAAGAAAAGAGAAAGCTCCCCCCCCCATCATGAATGAAAGAGGAAAGATCACAACCAACACCAAAGAAATACAAACAATTATAAGAGAATATTAAGAACAATTGTATGTCAACAAACTGGGCAATCTGGAAGAAATGGATGCATTCCTAGGAACATATAAACTACCAAAACTGAAATAGAAATAGAAAATATGAATAGACCCATAACTAGAAAAGAAATTTAATCAGTAATCAAAAGTCTCCCAACAAACAAGAGTCCAGGGCCAGATGGCCTCCAAGTAGAGGCTACCAAACATTCAAAGAAGAACTAATACTTACTCCTCTGAAACTGTTCCAAAAAATAGAAATGGAAGGAAAATTACAAATCTTTCTATGAGGCCAGTACTACCTCGATTCCAAAACCAAAGACCCCATCAAAAAGGAGAATTACAGACCAATATAACTGATGAACATGGATGCCAAAATACTCACCAAGATATTAGTTAATAGGATCCAGTAGGATAGTAAAAGGATATTCACCACAACCAAGTAGGATTCATTCCTGGACTGCAAGGGTGTTCACATCCACAACTCAATGAATGTGATACACTACATTAATAAAATAAAGGATAAGAACCACATGAGCCTCTCAATAGATGCAGAAAAAGCATCTGACAAAATACAGCATTTTCTTGATAAAAACTCTCCACTTTGTAAGGAGAGAGGGAACATACCTCAATAAAATATAAGCCATATATGAAAAACCCATAGCAAATATCATCCTCAACAGGGAAAAACTGAGAGCTCTTCCCCAAAGGTCAGGAACATGACAGGGATATCCAGTCTCACCACTGCTGTTTAACATAGTACTGGCAGTTCTAGCCTCAGCAATCAGACAACAAAAACAAATAAAAGGGATCCAAGTCAGCAAAGAAGTCAAACTTTCACTCTAAGCAGCTGACATGATACTCTATGTAGAAAACCTGAAAGACTCCACTAAAAAATTGTTAGAACTGATATAGGAATTCAGCAAAGTTACAGGATATAAAATCAGAGCACAGAAGTCAGTCACATTTCTATACACTAACAATGAGGCAGAAGAAAGAGAAATCAAGGCATTAAGCCTTACAATTGCACCAAAAATCATTAAGATACCTAGGAATAAATCTAACCAAAGGGGTAAAGAATCTATACTCTGGAGGAGGAGCAAGATGGCAGAGAAGTAGCAGCTGAGAAGTCATCGGGTAGCAGGAGATCAGCTAGATAGCTTATCAAACCACTGCGAACACCTACAAATCCAACGGGAGATCGAAGAGAGGAAGAACAGCAATTCTGGAAACAGGAAATCGACCACTTTCTGAAAGGTAGGACTGGCAAAGAAGTGAATCGAAAGCGACGGGAGGATAGACCGCGGGGGAGGGGCCGGCTCCCGGCAAGCGGCGGAGCAGCGGAGCACTAAATCGGGACTTTTAAAAGTCTGCTCCACGGAGGGACAT